>JBBDHI010000025.1:11912980-11923136 GCA_037177115.1 Craterocephalus stercusmuscarum
TTTTTTTTTTTTTTTTTGTATTTGCACACATACTTTTTCCAATTTTGATGAATGCAGCCTTTATGGCAAGTAAAAGGAGCTTGGCAGGTAAAGCGCACCCAGGAGCAAAAGGAGAGAAAATGAGATCCAGAGCTCTGGCAGGGGCCTTCACCTGAACCGCCCCACCGTGTTATGCAGCTCGCCGGTGGATTGTTTTTTCTGGCGTGAGTCGACAGAGCGGGCTCTGCACCCCTAGCTCGCCCCAACTGTCCCTGATATTCTGTCCTCTCTGGCTCAACTACAACAAATCTTCACATCTGCTTTTATAAAAACGACACATGGCAAACATGTAGGAGAGTTTATCCTCTAAACGACCAAACCAAATCTTTTTCCTTCAAGTCCCTGTGTTGCAACTTCATATCCAGCAACGTGTTTAACATTCAATTCTTGTAACCCTAGATGCTTGTGACAGTGAGTCACCGGGAAGAACATTGTCTCCCAGGAAACCACCCGCCGGAGGACAAAGTCACATGACGGAGGAGAAGCCTAATTATTGCAAGTCTGTAAGAAGTAAGTTTTAACGACCTGGGAAAGCTGTGGGCGGACAGCAGGACATCTTGCTGTTATTTTTAATGACAAACAACAATGAGCCGCTTAATTGGAGAGAGTGAAAGCGATTAACATGGCTCGCCTGCACGGTCGGATGGAACTTAACTGCAGCAAGTGATTAGCAATGTTTGATTTAACATTTAAATGGCTATAATTTTGCTGTTTTATTTATTTTTTTTATGACAACACTACACCTGTCAAGTATAGCTGTTGTTATGACAGTTGCATGCGCAACTCGGGATCTGATGGCAAACTAAAATATTAGCTTTTCTGTTTCCAATTAAAGCCGTATCTAGATAGCGAGGTTTCTCGCAGGCGTTCTCTGATTCTGCCATAAAGACCAGGACTTGGCTCGTTCGGCCATTTTTATTCTCCTTCCAAACCCCCAGCCCTGTGTTTTGGAAGTGAGGAAATCCTGTTTGTGGTTCTGGCATCAGCCGTCCTCACACACTGATTGACTTTAGCCGCAGTGTTTTTAAAGTTCACCAAACATTTACCTATTGGAGAAGAATTGTGCCAGCTGCCAGAAGAATTTCTTCTTCTTCCCCTTCTTCTTTTTTTCTTCCTTCTTTGAAAAATAAAAAAGCAGCTCCAAGCGAATCAAATGTCGCTCAGGGCAAAGTTTGGTCTAATCAAACACTTGCACAGGAATTCTACTTGATTCTAATAAATAGAATTGAGGTGTGTGTATCATCATCCGGGAAGGAGTGAGGCTTGTCAGCAAGCGCAAATAGCAGCTGATTGCTTCCATAATAAGGATTGCGCTTTCATTTAACACTGGTCTTGACAACAGTTCTTTTGTTTATAAGTTGTTAACTTTTCCAGGGCGACTTTTCCTTTTTTCTTTCTTTTTTTTGTCCGGTAATAAGCTTAATGACTTGCCAGTAGCTTGTTTACTGAAGTAGCATGGAAAAGACATTTAGAGAAAAAAGCAAAGAGGTTTTCTGTCAGGTTTTTTCTTTTTTCTTTTTCTTCTTGCTTGGCAGGTTTGTGGAGTATTGCGCTTCTGGAGGGAGGCGCGCTTTGTTTTCGTCTCAGAAGATAAGCCCCTGTGACAACAGTTTTGCGTTGTAATTGATGTTGCCCCCCTCCCCAACATTTACACACAAACCATTCTCTTTCTGGTACACATACAAACACAGTGAGAGGCTGGTAGGAGGCTGTTAGAGCAGGGAAGATGTATTACATCTCTTACATTAAATGCTACATTTCTGATATATTGTTGTTAATACTTTGCAGAAGTCTTGAGCCAGGCCTCATTTCTTTGTATTTTTCTTTCCAAGGAGCCACATGCGATAGTTTTCTGTCCAGTCCTTGTACCCAACCTTTTTCAGGGAAATGTTGTCAGTTTATTTTTCAAGCCATGCACCACTGACATAATCATTCAAGCTCAGAAAAGTCTCCCAATTCAAGGGATGAACCAGCTTTGGAAAGTCCTTCAAGAAACCTGGAGAGATGGTTCAGGCTGTGATGCAGAATAAATAATTATACTAAATATCAACTGTCAAGCTTCATAAAATGATTGCCGTATGTCAATTCACTGTTGGGATAAATAATCACTGCACATTTGTCCTTTTTTTCTGTTTTCCTGGCAGTACATGAAGAAACCAATCGATTTGAAGCAGTGTGATGGAAGTTTTTCTGTACATGTGTGTTGGTGGTTGAGTCGTTGATGTACAGTAGTGATCCCATTCATGTCCCGAGCTCTCACAGGCTTACTGTAGCATTGTTGTGTTGAGGGGACCGGTCTGCTTACTGCCAGTGGTAATTGAGAGCACTCCATGCCACCGAAGCAGGAAATCAATAAAGAAATCATCTCCCTGCCTACATCTCAGACCCCCTCCCAACACGCTGTCTGATGGAAAAAGCTGTTGCACTGTTTTATTTTTCCAACAAGAGGAAGCCCATTGTGATAGTTTGATAACAGAACTGATGGTGTTTCAGCTGTGATCGCATTGTTTTGACAAGTCGTCCATTTTATCACTGGCTCCTCTTGAAACAGGAACATAAACATGGCAGAGGTTCTGTAGCGATGGAAATGTTCAGTAGAGTCATGCCTCGCTGCTGCAAAGATGAACAAACTAAGAGCGGGCCAAAAAAGTTCAAGCTGGATAAAGTGGGATTGTTTCTGAGACCTCTGTTGCTGGCCTTCCTGAGAGGAGCAGTTCCTTTGTAGCCCTGCCATCCTGTGGGAGAATGGAGGATCTTGTTGGGGGGGGTGGCATTCCTTAAGTCTGAAAGCTCTATTTCAAACTAAACTAGTTTTTGTGAGTTTAATCATCACCTTTTTTTAAAGTTAATGATGACCTGACCGGCTTCTGAGGACCAGGTCTGTTTATTCTTCCTTTTTTTTTCTTCTCAGTGAAACTTTAGTACGCATGGAAGGTCATAACATTACTCTTTATTTATTTATTATTAAATAAAGGCATTAGTCTGGCCTTTGTGTGAATCTCTGATTCAGTTCTTTGGTGGCACACAGTGGAGTTTATTGCTGGTGCAAAGTGTTGACCTTTCAGAAGTGGATTTAGTGACCCCTAATAAATGCAGTAATGGAATAGATTCACCCAAATTCTCTTGTGATGGCAAGAAAATTGAAAAACCAACGTTATATACAACATTTTAAACACACATTTTATTGTAAATTGCTTGTAAAAGAGCAAATTCTTTGCTATTTTCAATTTCAGCTAGAATAATTTTGATCCTGTCATTTTCCCCTCATGGGTCTTCCAGAGTGCCCAAAGTACAAATAAACTTTATAACCTCTTGTCCCTTTGCATTTCTCTGGATCTATTAACACTTATTACAACTGCCTGCTGATTGTTGTTTTGCAAAATTCATATCTTTAATGTAATCTTAGTGCCCTGTCTTTGCTGAAACAATGTGTCTGAAGCCTAGACCTATTACAACCTGGACCATAATTTTCAAGTGATTACTTAGCAGTGGGTCATGGAATCAAAAACCGTATAAATAGGGTGAAATGCTAGTGTAGGGGTTGATTAAAATGGCCATTGTAATTCTACCTCTGTTGTAATTATTTCCTCATTGTCTTGGTGCAGATAGATTTCATATGGGAAATTTGAAGTGTGTTAATTAGCATATTTTACTCAAATTGCCCAAGTCTGTTCATTGTTAATTTTTTTTTTCTGCAGATACTCAAAATACTTTAAATGAATGATTAGATATGCATACCTCAATTCATAGACGGCAGTCTTTTAAGTTCATGTTCAATACAAAAGAACATGTATGGACTCTGATTGCAGTGTGTTTCTTTTTTCATTCCTGGAGGACTATTTAAGTTATTCTAACACCAGCTGACCTCCGTGGTTGGAGGCTTTTTTATTCAGGAGATATCTAAGGATTCAGATCTTTTGCCTTAATTAAAGAAGCAATAGCATGTAATGGAAACTCTTAAAAGGCTGCTCTTATAGCGTGGCGTTAAGAATAGGTGAAGTTGGACCGCTCGGCTCATGCTTGCCACCTCCCCAACCAGGAGCCTCGCATGACAGTGTCAGTGTCTCTCGCAAGCCACTTACGGGGAGGGGGGGGAGAGAAGAGAAATCAACTAGTTCAAATGACAGCAGTGCAGGGGGGATTACTTGGCCCCTAACAGGGTTTTGACACCAACATTAAGGTTAAAACCCTTTTCTATTATGAGATCTCGGCTGATGTTGCCCCTGAAAGCCCTGAACCCCTCAAGCTTCCAACTCCTTGGCCCCTCTGTGTTTGCAGGTTCAGTGCCTCTCTGCTAGGTCATTCTGTGAGGGCCCCCTGATCAGCGGAGGGTGACCAGGGACCAGTGGCTGGCTCCCGTCCAGCTGCACAGACAGCCACAGCTGACACAACCAGCCCCTCCTTTCTCTTTCAGGCTGGAGCTAAAATCAATACGGGCGTCTGTGTTTTAAAAACCACTCAGAGGCAGACGAGCAGCTCTGTCCCAAAGGCTGATCTCTCAGCTTAAGGCTTTGATTGGCATCCTGAAGATGCGAGGCGCTGACCCACAGCTGTCCCATTAGCAGAGGGTTAATACTGAGATTGATACTGAGCAAATAAAGGAACTAGGTGTGGGGGTATTTTGATAGACTGCCTATCCCCCCTCTTTGACCCAGAGGCAGACCTCTGCTGTGTTTTGGCTTTTACTTAGTGGTCCTCAACTCTAACTTCAGTGTTTTCTGTATCGGTGGATTCTCTACAGATGCACTCTCTGTTCTGTATCCCCCCCCCTTTTTTTTTTTATAAAGAAAAAAACAAGAAAACGCACATGCGCATGTCTGTGAGCCTGCCGTTTGTATTTCAAACAAGCATGCTTCCTGTGGCAGGAGATTTTGAACCCGGGTGGAATATTTGAGTCATCGATGTAACTGAAACAGAAAATACCCCATCCTCCCCCCCCCCCTCTCCTCCATCCCTCCGTCCCTCCCTTTTCTTTCCCCCGCCGTTCACTCCTGCTCGGTTGCTTCGTTTTTGTTTTGAGTCGTCAGTCAGGAGAGGGTGGAGCACGTTTTTTGGAGTATGAAGCCTGGCAGCTCCCTCAGGCCTGCTCTGAGTCACGTCATAATTGATCTTTCTAGAAATTGTGGTAGCTAGCCGTGTAAAGTCTAAATTTGAGCAAGATGTGCAGCTTTTTTTTTTTTTTTCAAATAAAAAAAACCCCACTGTAGTGGCGGTGTCTTCATTCTCACTCTTTCTCCGCTCTCAGAAACGGATGAAAAAAAAAAAGTATTTGAGAAAGCTTCGTGCAGAAACAGGCCTGTACGATTTAGCGTCATTCTTCTGCATTCGGGTCGCTTTTTCACTTGTGCTGCATTAGAAGAGCTCAAATTAGCGCCGTGCTAAATTCCTCACAACAGTGGAGACCAGAGACTTCTGGTTACCGGAGCCTATGGGGAGGTGGGAGTACGGTGTGGGGTGGGGAGTGAGTGAGTGCAGATAACTTCCTCTCAACATGATTCATGTGAGAGAAAATGGCTTTTCATTGAGAGATTCAGTGATTTAGATAGCAGTCAAACATATTAATCTGCAAGAATGTTCCAATTTTGAAATCAAAGAATAATTGATGACACCCCACCCTAACTTAACACCTTATGACGCAGCCCCCCCCCTCCCCTTTCCCAGCATGCACATCTCTCCACTAGTGCAGAGAGGTTCATTTTGTCAAATCAAGCTCTCGTCTTTCAAGATGCCTTTGCTGCTGTTGGATGTAATTAAGCAGAACAAGGTCCGAGGGGGTTATTTTTTTCCACTCAATCAGCAGCAAAATTTGAAATTAGTAAATCCCTGACACGCTTCTTCTCTTTGTGTTGGATCGGAGCTGCAGCGCTGGTGGAAGTGAAAGAAGCGCAATTTCCCCCAGAGAATGTCGCAGAGAATTAAAACAAGGAAAGGTGAAGGGACACAGTTTTCCCCCGACTGGCCCGTAGTGGTGCGGAAAGAAGCAACCAAAAATATGATGTTTCCCGTTTAAATGAGATGCAGAGCTGCATGATCAGCCCTGACAGGTGACGGGAGTTAATAGAGTCCTGTTGTGGGCTATCACGCACACACACACACACACCCACACACACACACACGTGTCACGTCCGCTGATGAGGATCCAATATCAGAGCAGGTAATTTAGCTTTCTCCAGCGATCATCATCATCTGTACATCACCATTTTATCTAGGATAAATACAAAACATTATGCAGCTGCGTTGGAACTGACAGCGCCAGGATTGCTCTGCCACATCCAGAGTCGATTCCCCCCCCCCCCTAAATATCTGAAACAAGTGACATTTCTGTTAGCCTTGTCAGGTCACCGTCCAGTCTGTGTAAACGCTCCAGACGAGACCAGTGAATTTGCATGGCGCCCACATCCTCACACTTACAGGCATCTAATTTTCTCATCATATGCCAGTTCGTGGCTGACAATTAATTCCCTTTCTACTTAACAGCTATTGATAGGGATCACATGGCAATGTGTTTTTTTTTTGCCTGTTGTGATGGGGCACTCGAACATCGATGCACCAGTGACTTGGCTAACAAGTCCTCCCGCACTATAAAGAAAGTCCTTGTCTGGGAGTTTAGAAGGTCAGGCTGTAAACGAGGCTTTGATACGCCCAAGGAAAATTTCAATCAGAGCCCTTTTGTAATAACATTCATTGTACTATTTTCCTCTCTCTGTGCATCCCCTCTCGTGCTCTCTGCAGCATAATTCCCCTGGTTTTACGTCTATAAATACGGACGGGGAAGATGTATAATTTCTAATGAGAAAATATATCCCTTTGGATTGAAAAGCAGGGGCTGCTCCGCGCGCTGCTGTTTGTTGGGAGGAGAGATGATACCTCGGGCTGTTTTGGAAGCGAGACGTGATGGAGGAGGTGGAGGAGGAGGAGGGTGGTGTTGGGAAGAGGAGTCTGGCTAGGTCATTGCACATTTACAAATTAGCATTTCAGTCATGCAGGTGCGTGGCCACTTAAGCAGAAAATATACATGTTTTTCTAATACCAGGCACAAAAAGGATAAACAAAACGCTGACCCTGTTAGCGAGATTAGCATTTCAGAGCTATCCGCTGCTGTGCCTGCTCTCTGTTTGTGCTGGGGCTCCCAACCACAACTTAAGGTGACGCCTCTCCTCCTATATATCCCATCCAGTGTTAACTCACAAACTCATCTGATTGTGTAATAATGGCTATTAGGAGATGACTACAAGATAGGGATTGGGGGTGTTTTATTTGGAGGAAGTGATGTGACATTTGAATAACTGTATGCTGTCTATGATGGGCATTCTAATAAGCCTGAGCAAACACTCCTCTCTCTGTTTCCCTGTGTCTCAGGGGCATTAATATTAAAAAGGACTGAGCTTTGGTAACACGGAGCTTGCGTGATTGTTCAATCTGCTCTAGGCCTTACCTGCGACTCCTGATGTAGTGGTGTGCAAATGAGAATCTCCATACTGCCCTGTTTGACCTTTTGGTGGTATATCTTCATATCTTCCTCTGTTTCCGAGTTCTTGTTTATGCAGCTTTGTTTCAGTTGACATGCATGTATGCATACTTCTCCCTGGTAGGTCTACCTGTATGTGTGTGCCATGCAGTAGGCCTTTTCTTCTTCCCTGTGTCTTCTGGGTGCAATTTTCACTTCCCTCCTGTAGGACCTATTTTCTGTGACAAAAACGGAGGTGTTTATACAGTATATGCAGTTTTACATACAGAGCGATCCCCCCGCACAGCTCCGGTGCAGCTCCCGCTCTCTCCAGGCGCTCCGCTGCTCGGTCCCTGTGTGGCGCAGCCACTGAAGACTCAGTGACAAATGGCAATTATATTTGTGTGTTCTTCATGAATCCATCAAACACTGGCCTTTTAAAAATGCTCCCCAGATATTTGAGGCTGTCAGCTACTAGTAGCAGGGACCAAATTGGGATGCTGCTTAGACAGTCAAGAAGCACTCACCCCCTAGTTTCCCCTGTGATGTGTGTGACAGCGTGTGTAGGGGAATACCATGTTTTATTCAACTACAAATGTACACTCTCAACAGTTGTTGATGTGCTAGAAATAGGGCAGTTACAAGTCCAATTTGAAGTGTGTGTGTGTGTGTGTATTATGTGTGTATGTCCAGTTCTTCCTGTTAGGCTGAGTACGCTCGGTTATCTTAAGATACCTTCCCGTTTCTACAAGCTTAAGGCGAAACTTGTCAGCGTTTTTTTTTTTTTTTCTTTTTTTCCTAAACTTGCTGGGATTTGTATATCAAATTGTGTGATGCTGGTTGTTCTTGGAATAGTGCAGCAGCAGCAGCCTGTGATGCTCCGACAGGATTTATTAACGGGCTCAGTTATCATTTGCATAAATCAGTTTTATCCTTATATGTGGAATCAAACTCCCTGTTCAGAAACATCATTAATGCATTATATTACCTTGAACTCAAGAAGTCTAATCTTGTGCGAAACTCCGCATACTTGTAAAATGTCCATAATTTAGCAACATTCGCAGTGTGATTAATTTCGATGAATAAATTGCAACAACGCCCGGTGGCTGTTTGAAAGCCTTCAATAAATGATTTGTTTTTCTGCTTCTGTTTAGCTGGTTCTGCAAAGTTTTCCTACCAACCAAAACGTGCGTTTTATTTATCTGATTGTTTGCTTTATTATGAAACATAGGTTTGATGTTCCTTTAACCATTGCTTGAGCTATAAAGGTGAAGAATAAAGAAGGCTCCTTTTTAAAAGCAGAAATAAACTCTAACACTTTCTTTCTTTTTCTGACAGTTCAAACGCTTCCTATGTAGGGGAAGAAAGTACTCACAGTAGATTCTTCATGATTCAGAGTTGAAGTGCAGATGTTCAAAATAGATTTTACTAACTGTACATTAATAACCCAAATTTGAGGAACACAAAGAGTGGAATTAAAATTATGGAAGTGAAGCACCTGGACAGTCTGCGGTGTCACAAAGGCTGGATGTGAAACCTGGCTGGCACCATCTTCACTAAAGCTAGCATGTGGAAGTACTTTGGCTACTATGATTGCTTTCGTTTGTGCAGAGAGTCATTTATTATGGGAGGAACTGAATACAGGAAGCGGACTACAATGCGAACACCTGTGGCAGGGGTGACTGTCTCATGGTCAGATTTGCAAGGATGTGGTAAAAGTTTTGATCAAAATGTATTTTCTCAGCATTTTCCTCTTATGGGTGGAAATGAAAGTTGTCCTGCATTAACCAATAGATTTTTCGAGGGTTTATAGCACTGCAGTCTTCACTTGTGACAGCCGTTGTACTCGTACAGAACCATTGTCACTCTATCTCATGAATTCCTTTAGAGCAGGTTGGGAGAGAAATGCATTTCAAATTAATACTATTCTCATAAGTTATTATATTTCTCCAGGATCTTACAACAAAGATGCGAGTGGTTTCTGCTTTCTAATTTTCTAACTGTTATTAAACTTGTAAACCAGCAACTATTAATGCAATATTTAAGTCATTCAGGTCAGTGTGTACTTCTTTTACAGGACTGGGAATCATTTTTTTTGGTGACCCAAGCGCTGCACACACAATTCTCTCAGATCTTCCCATTTTCCTCCTTTTTCTCATTATCTCTTCATTTGTCTCACAGTGACTGTACAAGTCCGTCATTGCCATCTTTGACAGTATCATCATTATTATGATCAATGATTATGAATATTGCTCCAATGCGACCATTAATCTTAGTCGCCATGTTCATCAGGTTAAAAATAAAGACTGCGTCTGCGTAAAGGCTATCCAAGGACCTGCTACCGGAGACGCAACTCTTCAGAGTCGAACCACTTCTTGGGGCTTTGCAGTGTGTCTGAAATCGTAACCGCTGCTTATGTACTCTGGTTTTTACATGGTGGTTTCTTAATAAGTATTTATGCTTTAGTAAATTAAAAGCTTGCCTTCCTCAAAGGGAAAGGTAATTATCCCTCCCTGTCTTTTTTGGCCTTTTTCTTCACAAACGTCCGTTTGCTTGTGAGCGTCCATGTGGCTCGTTCACTTAACCTAAATGGGAAAAAATTACTGTCATTATGTGTGTTATGATACTACAGGGAATTGATTTGTTAGGAAACCATCATCATCTAGAGAG
>JBBDHI010000025.1:11929201-11940671 GCA_037177115.1 Craterocephalus stercusmuscarum
TTTTGGTTATATTCTTTATTTCTCTCCTATTTATTGTGAAATGTATTATTTACAGGAAGCGACTGATTGTGATAATTGGTTATGAGTTTAGTGGTGTGTTATTATCCCGAAGGGGATGGGTCCTATTTGGACATGACACAATAATAAAAATTCATTCATTTTAATTAATTAAATTAATTTTTGAGGGAAAATGGTATTAAAAATTCTTAAAAAGTCTTAAAAATGTTCATTTGGTCAAATCTGTGGACACCCTGATTAAGGAAAATGTTAAAGTAGTGAGAAATTATAATAAACGTTTCAGTATTTACCATGATGGAGCAGCTCTTCACCACAGCAGATGCCAATCCACCGTACAATGTGGTGCTAGTTTGAAACAAACCCACAACCTGCCCACCGGCCTACATGTTCAGCCTTGTAGGATACATTCTCATGCATGTTCCATCACTGTTATGGCCTTAGATAAGGATAATAAGATGCATTCAAACTTCAGGCACCAACCTAGACTCCGACACGTACACACACGCTTGCTCGTTTCATGTTCCCTACTCTATCTTGTTTGTATCAGTCAGTCAGTGCTTCTGGTCAGCTCTGCAGCCCTTAGCGCTGCAAAATTAGGAAAAAAAATCCCCTCTACTTTGATTAATCAAACATGAGCATTCAGCAGCCCTCGGCTCGCCTTCCCAGTCCATCCTCCACACTCTCCTCCTTTTGCTTTTCCCTCTAACCCAATCAGTAACAGCCTCTTCTGACAGCTCAAGATGGGCTGATGAAAGTTATGCAAATGTGGCCTGTTTGTAATGCTATTTTTCTGCATCTATCCACATCATGTCTTTTTAACACTCCAAAGCAGTGGTACGGCACTGGCCTTGGATCAAAAAGGAGACTGCTGCAGGGTGCGTACACCAGGCAGGCACACTTGCAGAAGGGTGTTTAGTGAGGTTCAGTTACTTGGATGCAACAGGAGTGTAGCTTGGCCAAATTTTATTTCTTTTTTCTTTGTTTGTGTTTGGTTTTGTTTTGTTAACCTGCAACACAAAAGGTTTTACTTCCAGTTACACCTTATTAACATTCTGAAAAAGTGACCTCAGTTGTTATAAAATTACAGATTTAAGTCTTTCCATAGTTAATGTGCTCTTTTACCAGTTGCCAGATTTGGTCACATTGGTTCATCAGAACGTCTCAGGACTGCACCCAAAGTAGGTGGTGATGAGTCTCTGGCTGCTCTAACCTACCGAATATCTGTAAGGCACTTGATGACAGGTGGACCTGACTCGGCTTGAAACTGTAGCGACAATCAGTCATGGGTTCAGAGACACGATGAGTCAAGTGATTTTTGACTGGCCTGCGCCTCCGCTGCTGCTTGAAAAAGGCATTACCCAATCGAAAGTGAATGAGAAGTGAAACTGTTGACACCTGAAATGTGTGCATGCAAATCAGAGCTAAAGAATCCAGGATGAGAAAACTGCAAATAAAACATGGACACTACTGAAGACAAAAAGCTCGGTTTCTTAAACTCTTACAACTGTTAACAAACTGTCAAAGTTGCTTTTAAGCTAAACTTGATGTTTTTTTTTTACCTCATTACTCATTCAAAGCATTTTAATTAAACACGTAAGTGATTCAGCAGCTCACAACAACAGTGTTTAAGCATTTAATGGGCACATTAGTAACTTAAAGAAAAGCTCGCAGTTGCTTTGAAACAACAAGCTGAAACTTCTAAAGGTGCTGTGGAGAGGTTAAATGGCAATCAGTGTTACCGGCACTGGTCAGGAAGAGACACTTGGATTTCTTTCTTAATCATCTTTGTTTGATCAACCTTGCCGTTTGCATTATAATGCCACAGTTATTCGATACTCTGTTAATCAAAACTGCAGGAGAAGAATTAATTTCTTTGAATTTACTTATTTCCTTTAAATCCCCACAGTAAGCATCATCCTTTTACGACACACTTGCCCTGCTTCTTCTTGCAGCTTGCATCACTCTAACACTACTACTTAACTCATTTTGGTAAACACAATCCTCAGTTTACAGCACCTATGTTTAAAATTTTTATCCTAAAGTCTAGTTTCGTTTTAGTTGCTATGCTTCACATTTATGTTTTGTTCTGATTTCATCCACATACTCTCATCACTCCACAACTTGTGACCCTGACTGGCCTGACTTGGACCCAGACTGCTGCGTTCACTGCATCTTGGCGTGCCTTTTCTGTGAGTTCCTGACGCTATGCAACATGGTGGTGGCCCAGGCTTCGTGCGGCGCGTGCACATCGGAAGCGTGCTGCTGCTGCTGCTGCACCGACGACCTGGGCGATGACTGCAACTGCCCCTGTGACATGGACTGTGGCATCATGGACGCCTGCTGCGAGTCCTCGGATTGCCTGGAAATCTGTATGGAGTGCTGCGGCATCTGCTTTCCCACATAGGGGGACCTGCGATGGCGCGGACCCGGGGTGGACCCTGGATGAAAATATGGAAGGAAACTGTTATCGTCTCTTTGAATTCAGCAGAAAGGGGGAAGCGTGTGTGTTTGTGTGTGTGAGAGTGAGAGTGATTGTTGGCATGCGTGTTAACAGAGCTGGGTTTGACACTGGGTTCCTCCATCGAAACCAGCTCAGCACAGGCTAGAAGTAATTCTTCACTTATGAACAGGTTAGTCAATTCTTACATGTAGTGTTATTTTAAGTATTGTATCCATTGTGGAAAATTATTACCAAAGTTATTATTACATCAGGAATGCTGTCTAGTTTTTGCTCATCCTGCCTCTACTTAAGTCATTTTGGACCAACAAATTGCAAACATCTTCAAAAATATGATATATTCTCTTTATATTTCAGAAACTTTTTTTTTTTTTTTTTTTACCAAGATTGCAGATGTAGCACTTTAAAACACTCTTAAAAGGTTTATGTGGTGGTTTAAAAAAATCTTAATTCCATACTGGAGTTTTGCAGCACAGTCTTCACAGTCTTAATCTACTGTAGAACAGTTGAAACTGGTGAAATATGAAAGGTGATTCAGGACTAAACATGATCTGTAAAGGTTGTTGGGACAAAAAGCATTTCTTCAGTTTTTATTTTTTTTTTGTTTTTTTATGGAAACAATCGATTTTTATGGGAAAAGAACTAAAACTGCACAAAATGGTTTATAAGCTCATGATTGATTGCAAAATTTTACCAAGAGCTGGAATGTTTTTAAGATCCTTATTTTTCTACATAATCTCATCTCACATCTTGTGGCTTGTTAGGATTACAGCCTTGGTTTTTACTGGAAATACAGCACTTTTAAAATAAAATAAGATCACAAACCAGTCTGACCAACTCGCTGTATAATAGTCTGCATTAAGAAATGGAATGTGTACAGCTTATGTTTTTGTAAGAGTCGTCCTTTCATGTCATCATTCAATGAATAGGCTTTGTCAGCTGCATATGGTACAAGTCTTTTCTGTGATGCTATTTTACATGCACAAGTCTGACTTGTTGAACTGCACATCCCTGTTCATCAGGGCAGTGATAAGGAATTAAAAAATGGTGACCCTTTCTGCCATATAAGCGGCTTTTGGGTACCAAGCCAAGTGACTCATAACACAAAAAAGGAATCACGAAGTGTCATGTTGAAATTGTAAACTAATGCAGGGTAAAGGCAGTTTTCTTCTCCTTTTTTCTGTTCCTTAATTCCGCGTATCTTGAGATGAGTTTATGGTGAATCACCAGCAAAGTCATTTTCTTGTCTTGAAGATCCGCTTTGATGTTGTTTAAGTGATGATACTTAACGTTGGCCCTCATTAGCACTGCTTACTAAATGGTTACCCTCCACAAAAAAAAGGAAAAAACAAGCGTCCCTTCCTAACGCCGTCAAAGATAATGTGCTGTCATGTGCAGCTCGTCTTCAGAGCGCACTTTTTTGCGCGTGGGGTGGGTTGGATGGACACGTCCTAAGCGGATAATGCGGCAGGAGTAAACCTCATTTTCATGTTTATCCTTCGTTCAAACCACACCTTTTTTAACAAGTGCTAATGAGTGTCCAAACACTATATAGATAATGTGAAGAATTTATCTGAAAGAAGAAATATAGTATGTAGTCGTTCTCTTCTTGTACTCTACTGTCACGTTTCTGCTGTGCCCTAAACTTGATCCTTTTCATTTTGATGCATCATCGCTTACCTGGAGTTCACAGCTTAATTAGTTTTTGCACATTATGTAGAATCTTCAAGAGAACCATTTTTAAAATAAAAATAATACCAAAGCAGACATGTTTTCATCTTTTCCTTTATCAACAAACTTTGTGTCCAAGCTTTCATGTTGCAGATGTGTATCAACTAAAATCCCCCAGTTCTCTTTACATGTGGAGTTTTGAGCTGTAGCATTTTTACATTAACTTTATAATCATGTTTTATTTAGTAACTAAGAGTGAAATGCTGGTTACTATGGTAGCAATTAATACATTGAGCGATCAGTGAAGATTGAAAATGACAAATATTTGCTGTTCCCAACTTAACATAATAATATTGATATTATATGGCCTTTCTTTGTCATTAACTTTATGAAAACTAATATTTTTCACTTTTTTCTTATAGTTTGCAGACCAGATGAGTAAATGAAAAGATGTTTCTGGTTGTTTTTCTTGAAAATCTTAAATGTACTTGTTTCAGAGCCATTTCTGGCTGGACTTGCTGATGCTTCTGCTGTCAATCTTTCAAAGGTCCTGGCATCCATGTTCATGCACACAAATGACACAAAATGCAACCTGCTGAGCAGAAGAGGTGGGCTGCATTTAGTAAAACATTCATTCTGAAACAGACTTTATATTTGGTTATTTTCAAAGTGATGGTTGTGAGCTTTGGGGTAATTTTGATTTAACAAATGCCTCCCATTATTATAAGAGTGAAATATACTTTCCATTTCATTTAATTTGCTCAATGCAGGCTAATATTAAAGTTTAATTCCACCAATAATTTGATAACTTGTGCAACATTCACAATGCAAAGTATTTATTAGAAATGAATGAGAAATCTTTCATGGTAAGAATGCACATGTTTACCATTTTTAGGTTTCCATAAGAAAAATTGTGCAAGGTAGATATAATGTGTCTTTGGCAATAAAAGGGCAAACTTCATCAGGTAGTCTTTTTTTCAGCTGTGTGTGTGTGTGTGTGTGGGTGGAAATGTGGCATTGCCATTAGTTTTATCTGCTTTTTCATAGAGTTGATGGACAACAATTATAATGATTAAGCAGACGATGACTAACCAGCCTGTATTTTTGTTTTTAGTGGCCTTAATGTAGCATCAGCACAACCAAAATCTGGATGTTGACATCTGTAATCTGTGCTCTCACACATCACTGTGTTCCACATCCCTCCTCTGGTCCACTGTCTGTAAGTCTGCGCTCCAATCTGTAGTGAGCATCTAAATTCGTATGAATATATGGCCAACACCATTCATTGAGGTCATCAGGGAGCAGGGACCCCCTGCTGGCTGGGACAGCGGTCTGACCTTTAGCCAACATTACCTCCCGTTCACCCCTCAATTAACCTCCATGCCAGCCTCTCTGCTGGAAAAGCAGAGAAAACTGTCTCTAATTCTATTTCTCCTTTTTTAAAATATTTCTCTTGTCATTTTATGCCTGGATAGACCCTGACCCCAGGAAATTACCATCTTATTTCACTAATGCGTTGAAGAAAATATTGCTGTCTTTAGAAGTCTGTAATCACGCAGGAGTTGTACTTTTTCTTTTTCACTTTGCTCCACATTTACAGAACAAGACGAAGGCTGAAAATTTAGAAAACTCCAGGTGGAGTGTGCAATGACCTTTTCACAAAGTCTTCCACATTTCAGCTTCTCTAATCAATCCCCCTCTGATCGCTCACTGTGAGCTGGATTGTAATGTCACAATTAGGGCTGCTCCATTGTTTCTGTTTGCCATCTGGGAGGAAATTCTGCACTTCTCTGATCCCAAGGTAATTTCTTTTACAGTTTTAAATAAATTAGAGAGAGGCTGTGGCCTCCCTGTCTGACTAGCCATCCATCCATCCATCCATCCATCCATCCTTCTTGCTCAATTGTCTGGGATACTCTTTCACTCAGAAAATAAGTCTGCCACGGGGAGAGATTAATGCTTTTGCTGTCGTTTTGTATGAGCAAAGAAAAACAGATGGAAAGATGAATTTTTTTCCCTCATTTCATAGAGAGATCTATGGGTTGTATACTGAAAAGATTATAATTATGAATAATGTGAGTAATTAAAGGACAAGGAAGGGTAACAGTAAGAGTTTTGTTTGTTTTTTTCTTTCACGCATAGGACATTCATTTGTTTCTTTAGGAGAAAAAAAAAACATGGATCCTGTCTTCTTCAATTCTAAAGCTCCATAATAGCCATCATTACCTAGCTGCTATAATTGTGCTTATTTAATCTGATACATTTATATTATTGTATTTTGAGTCATTACAGGTAATAATGCAGCAACTGTCAGCATCCGTGCAAAATATTTTGCACACTGAACACTTGCATCTTTGCACTGGGGCAAATTTTTAAGCACGTCTCAGATATATGCCGCAAAATTCATCACAGTGGCTTTTTACCCCACTTCTTTTTCAGACATGTCTAAGTTTGCAAAGATTTGACCTCTCTGTTTAGACTTCCAGCATGACATTAAAATAAGATGAGACGATCCTTCAGAGGAAGCGAAAAAAAAAAAAAGGAGAGAAGAGAGTTCAAGTAATGTCACTTTCAATTAATCTCTTCAGGTAGTGGCCCCATTAGCCCTCTCACACATGGGCCTGGTTTACAATGCAAATAGGGTCATTACCTGAGAACGCTAATTGGCTTTGACAAGAGGCCGAAGAAGCTGCACTCCTCACACAGCGTGCTATTTGTTTGCTTATTATTTCTCTGGCACAGATTATCGAGGCGGTCGCAGATGTAAAAAGTGCATAAAATTTCTATGAAGAACCCCAGAATACTGATCAGAAGCTATTTTTTATTTATTTATTTATTTTGGTTTATCTACCAGCAGGAATCGGAATCGCTGGGTGCCGATTAGAATTTGTATACTTTTCTTTTTGTAGCCAACAACTCAAATTCAACACCTCCAAATTACAACAGTCACAACCGAGTGTCTGCAGTGAAATGTAAATGATTTCCAAGAGGAAGATTTGTATTCTTTGTTCCTATATCTCTACCCAGAATTGCAACGTGTGATCGTGCTCAAACCTTAAATATTTAAAGACCCCCTTTTGCTAAAGCTTAGCTGTCGTACTGTACATGGGCCTCTGACTGCTTCTAATCTCCTTGTTACCTGGAGGCGTCACCACGGTGTTGCAAAGATAACACGTGGCAGTAAGTAAGATCACGAGACTGGAGCTTGAAAAAAGAGCCCTGGATGTTGGCACAGTGAGGTTCAATGTTTCTGCCACGCATTGTGCCCCAAGAAGACGGCGCCTCCAACATCTGCCCGCGAGAACAAGCGAATCAGTCAGAAATGAAAAAGCAAAAAGAGACAGTCAGATCAATCATTTTCAAGAACCCCCCTCCTCCACATCCTGGAGATACTGTGGCATCTTTAAAACCGCACATACAGGTGGAATATTTTTGTTGAGGCTTCGGTATTCATGGTGTGTTTGTGTGCTTCTCATAAGGGAGCTCTGTGTTTTATGGAAGCCTGCTCAGGCTTTCAGACAGAGAACCACAAGTAGGAGTCTTGAACCTGTAAATAAGACATCAGCTTAAAGTTGTGCGCGCTCAACTTTTTTTCCTCTCTCCCGTTCGCCTCTGCATCTGAAAGGCAATGGACCGTGGGAGAGGCAAATTGAGAGGGACGTGCGAATCGGGGATGCCTGTTTATTTGCTTGTACACGCTCCTTGAGCTATAAATTAGATGTCACCATTGTTACATGTCATTTGCTGATGTGGACGTGTTGCAGTCTCCCAAGCAGCACTTTTGATTGTTTGTTCTTAGTGTTATTTGAATGAATGAGTACTCCGCTGGCCTCCAGTCATCTGGATCTTGTGAGTGATTGGCAGGCTGTTTGGCAGGCTCGCTTGTTCGACAATAGCTTATGCAGGCATAGATACTTAAACGCGTCTTTCTCTTGCAGCATTCCAAATCAAAATCATTTATTTCCCTTTGAAATAAAGATATCTGCTTATTTTCTCAATTATCGTGGATTTTTAGGGTGAAAAGGTTCATTACACAAACAATCTCTTCTTTTGAAGTTTACAGCTGTTTGTGCTCTTTCTTTCCAGAATATTTGGGGCCTTTTTTTTCTTACATCAGACTTTAATTTTCCACCAAAAAGTGCTTGAAATTGAGCGTAAACGCAAGTATAAATAGGGAATTTTCCTCATGGTGGTTTGAGAAGGAGTGTTTATAGAGCAAGGCTGTGTCCTCTTGACCTAACTTGGCCACGCTAACCCGTCCAGACAAAGAGACACAGTTGGTATCGCGCTTACCTTCCTCCATGCAGAAAGAAAACATGGATCAAGGTCTTAATAACAGCAGCCATTGTGGTAATATATAGGACTCAACTTTCCGCATGGAGCATCCTCTTCACATTGAGTTAACATGACTGACAGGCAGAGCTTCCCGCCTCCTCCCCCCTAACACACACAAACATGCTTTGCAACAAGGGGAAAAAATAAGATCAAATAATCATGTTCATTGAGCATTTTTCATATATTCTTCAAAGGCAACCTTGAAGCTTTTTTTTTTTTGGTCTTTAAAGTTCTGCTTTTTTCAAACAAACAAACACAACTTGTCAGATTTGTTTGAGTGTTATCTTGCTAAACGGCTCAGTTTTTATCAGTGACTGGGTTATTTGGCTTGTCTCTTCCAGCTTCCCTACAAACAACAACACAGCAGCGGCAGTAAAACCCCAGATGTTTTGCCTTAATGTGTTTATTTGCCTGTCATGTGTCTTTAATTGCTTCATCTGTTACAGATATACACATCTCCGGTTGCATCTTTGTTTACATGCTCTTCAGCAACAAACTGCGATGGTGACAGGTTGTTTGTGATGATGTGTGGAGCGCAAAGAAAGGGAACTCCGCTCTGGTAGGGTGTTTGGTACACACGCCGCGGGGAATTTGACACACTTCGGGAAGAGAGTTTACAGGTGTGCCTTCAACATCTGCCGCAGTAGATCTTTTTAAACTGTAAATGAATGTTTGTTCTCTGGGGGTTTGGTATAACTGCTTTATTTTCAAGTAACATTGTCACACTAGAAAAACAGGTAGTATGGGTTTATTTGTGCTCATGAATGAAATATAAAGATAAAATACCTGGATGACTTTATTATCATCTGTATAGAGTAAAATCAGTGAGCTCAAATCGGATATATACGTTCCGTATACAGTAAGACATGCCATATTACATGGTCACTCTAAAAACTAAGCAAAATTCAGACGCAGTGTTTGAAAAATGAAATACATCCCCTGATTCAGTAGCTTGTAGAAACACTTGCTGTGTGGCTGTTGTGTTTTAGATCATAAAAGCTTGAGTTTTTGGGCAGATGACTTCATGACTCCAGAATCCTTGGACATAGAGAGAAGCTCGTAGCTGTCTTAATGATTACGAGGTACCAGGGTTTTATAATTGCGAAACAAGCTCAAATCATCATCCTTCCTCCACCGTGCTGGGCAGTTGGTATGACGCGTTTGTGTCTGTTTACCAAATGTTACATTTTGGTCAGACTTCAAAACTCTGGTCTCCTTTGTTTAAAGGACATTGTTCAGGAAGCCTTGCCATTTGCTGTAATGTCTCTGAACTTGCAGAGACTTCCATTTCATCTGTTTTGAATGGTTTCTCACTGTATGACCTCAATCCACTTCCCAGATTGATGAATGCCAATTATTGTTTCCCCAAGACCCTGGTTGACCTTTTTTTTTACCTCTTTGTTGTTTTACAGTATGGCTTTCACTTTTATCTGAAGGCTCCAGACCAGAAAACTGACGTGTTTACACTTGCTGACAACAATCAATCAAGTACATTTGATTAGTAGAACCCAGCTTCTGCTTACCATCTTAATATTTTCACACACACCACATCTTTATTTATCTATTTTTTTTTCCTTTTGTAAAAAAAAACATCTATAAATTAGCATAGTAGGACACGGATTTACAGACTGGAGTGTTCAAAAACAAATCCAACATTCCATGTCTGAGATTTTCAAAGTTACATCTTCCATCTTGTGTTTGAACCCGGGAGTCCATTGGTGATTATAAATACTGTATGTTTGCTCCTCTTTAACAGAATAGTCCTGGGGAGACGCCTAAATAAGACAACTTGCCTGTTTTTGAAGTGATCTGGAAGCAGAAGTTGAAGTTGCAGATACCTCTTTGAGTTAGAATGAGAGACAGTGAGCAAGACACAGAGCAAGTGAAGAGGAGGAGGAGGCTTCACATCGAAGATGCCACATCTCATAGGTTCCAAGGTGATAAAGTGCAGATATCTGCCCTTAAAGAATTTGTACCCTGCAGACATATGTGAGATTTATGTGTCTTTCTTTCTTTCTTTTCCACCTCATCCTTCAAAATTCAAACGCGTTGCAACAAAAGACAGTTTGAAATATTCTCAGCCCCCGAAAGAATATCCAAGACGATCGGGCTCGCAGGTTAAAAATGTATATGCAAATGCAGGCTACATTAGAGCATGCACAGGTTGTTAATAAATTAACACATGGCAGAAATAATTCAGTTTAGCGTGATAATTCTTGGGTGTGAGCTGTCAGCTGTCGCATTGTTCTGGATAGAAAGTGACGCTGAAATGGCAACACGAGCAGTGAACTGTGATGTTTTAGTCTACCTTCGTTCTCAGCACTCTGACACAATAACTGCCTTTTGCTTTCCTGGCTCTGCTTTTTTGTCATTTTTGAAGAACAAAAGGTTTAATTAAGGATGCTTTTCAAAGAGAGCTTGACATGAGGCATGCACACAGGCGTATTATCTCAGATGAGGTGTGTATTCATGAGGATAAATCGTCTTGGGAGTCAAACATACTAAAGCACTTTCGGTTTTCTTGAACAAGATGCATCTTTACTGCACTTAAAATGGCCTTTTTGGCGAGTTTAATTTCCCTTTTTGCTCAAAAAAACATTGAAAATCACTTCACGAATGGTGCGAAGACTGTAATTTACTAAATACTTCTTTTTTTCTTTAGCTGCTGTGGTTGCTAAGCTGCTGATTGTAGGAGGGCATCTTGACGTATATGACTAGTGTACTTCCTCTCTTTGCCTCATCCTGGAGATTTGCATAGCAGGAACCCAGGGAGCTGACACTCTGTTTATGTAGCTCAAGGTGCTGAGGATATGTGAAGTGTCAAGTGACTCATAGTCAAGTTTTTAATAAGTGCCATTTGTTCAATCTGCTGTTTAAACACTCCCGTCGTCTCTCTATATCCTTAAAGACTGTATGCCCTGCTATCTTTTAATTAAGTCTCAGGCTAATGTGCCACTTAATTGACTAATCTTGGAGATTTTGTTTTCT
>JBBDHI010000025.1:11995430-12009264 GCA_037177115.1 Craterocephalus stercusmuscarum
AGAAATCATTTTGCAGAACTTTAAATTTAAACCATCTGTGTAAAAGATCCATTATGTGTCCATTCCTACTTCAGATTTGCCATTGGTGTATAATTTGCAACTGAAAACAGGGTGAGACTAAACTGCGAAGAAAAAAAAATTGATTCATTTTGTTTTTATAATTGTTAAGAACCCAGATTATAAATGAGATTAAAATTCAATTAATTGCTCTGCCTTACTAAAAAGCTACTAACAACAGAGCCACATAAAAGTAAAATTGTCACCCCTCAAATGTTGCATAACAATTCAAGTGAAAGCTGAGCACTATATGTTTTGCACATAACTTAAAATAAAAATATCATGAAATAAACAATCCACTAAATGACATCCAGTGGAATTTCCCCCCTTTTTTTCCGGCTCCATGTTCCATTACAAACAATGTGATCGTCATTACAACTTACCCCAGCTGTTGCTGTCCCAGTCTTACCTTTATGCCCTTTGGCTTCAACTTAAACCATTAAAGAAAAGCATGGAAGCCAGGATCAAACTACCTCAACACACAAACGCACACACACAGCCTCTCTAAACGAGTGAATCTGTTTTATTATGACGAGCTTGTGCATTGTTCACCCCACCGATACCCAATCACTCATTTTTCCACTAAATACCTCTCCCTCCCGATGGCTTCACTTGGTGCTCGGTCGAAAAGGTCACACAATTAAATGGCTAAGGCCTTCTGTTCATGTCATAGAATGGTGATGTATCACTCCAGGCTGGCTGTACGTGTACCTGACACACTGTGAGCATGAATATGATTTCAGAGATCATTAAAAATTTAACAGCGTGACCTAATTACCGGAGCTCCCTATTCAGATTCCAAGCAGTAAGTGAGATGGAGAGAAGAGAAAGGAGGAGGATCTGTGTTTGGCAGACTGAGCCTCATCTGGAATCAATTATAATTACTTTATGTTGCTACTTTGTCAATCAATATGGAACGAGCTGTAATGGATCGCTTAGGTGTCACATACTGTACTTGGAGCAATGAGGCACTGGTGTTTGTGTGTTTGCATCGGTGGTGGAAGTCTCTGAAGAAATGGTTGTAATTAGTGTGTTAGTTGAGTGTTCTACGTTTAAGTGGATAAGGTTCGTGGGCCCTATCATTTATCCTGGAGTTAGTTGATTTCAATTTTAGAGTGACGCTACTCTGCCCCGTGAAGGCAGTGATAGCACAGCGCAGACATAATGATCTTAGATCTGTATAGACAACACAGAAGAGGGAAAAGAAAAGGAAGAAAAACACTATTGTTTTCATTCAAATCAACTTCCTCTCAGGCTTTTTTTTTTTTCTTTCCCATTTTACCATATTGATTTCTCAGTTCCGAGTCACAAACAAGGCAGATTACCATTATCTGCTGTTACAAAGCGTTTCAGGAATCTTTGACTGAAGTCATAAAAACCCGGGGCTTTTCATGTCTCCCTGCATCGATTTAACGCTTGTGAGAATGAATTGCAGATCAATTGGCTTACCTCCGGGCAGACTTAATGAGCAAGCAAAACACCGGGGCCTGTTGTTGGCCGCCTCACACTTTATACTTTTCCACTAAGCCAAGAACGATAAGGAGGAAGAGGAGCAGTAAGAAACAGTGCAATGATTTTCAGTTTCCTGCCCTCTTGACACTTTTGAATAATGCTCAGCCAGACTGTCCCTTAACCAAAGATGATTTAAGGCGGCTCATTTTTCACTCCTGACATGCATTCGCAGAACAACAAGAAAGCATTGCTGTGATATTTTGTCCTGTAATCTATGTGACTAATAAGTTTCTTAGTAATTGTGTACTCAACAAGTGAATCTCATTAATCAACTTCTAAAACTATCCTAAACTTAGGTTTTTTTTTTGGTGTTTTCAATGAGACAGTTCCTGTGTGGCACCTAACTCATGAGATTTTATTGCAGTACAAGGAAATAATGTTGCCATGTAGCCTTGCAAGGCCTACTAGCACTCCATTACTCTTTGTTTATCCTATTGCATCATTCCGGTTTCTACGCCAGTGCATGTCACTGCCACATTGACTTGAATTTCAGCTCTAATCTCACTTTGTCCATGGCCTGAGCTTAACCGCACAACTGCTGTGTTTGACTCACTTTCCCTCTGCCTTTCACCCGAGGGATTTACCATAAACATTTACCCTTTGCCCACCTGGGATCAATAAAGCCTTTTGCCTTGTGGTAATCAGATGGCACTGCAAGTCCTCTAATCACCATCTACCCAGCGAAGAGGCCGGGAGTGTGCAGTTGACGGTTCCTTGACTCCCCGCCCTGTTTCGCTGGCTGCCTGTCACCACAGTCTGTTTATATCCAGGGGACCTGATGGCAGGACGCAGACTCATCCTGGCCTTTCCATTGCCTTTCTAGGCCCTTTGAGTAAATGTGGGTTCACCCAGGAGTCACAAAGAGTTGATGAGACTTTAAATTTCTGTCAGGTTTCTGTTTAGTTTAATGGTAATGGAAAGGTAGCGCCACAGTGTGGCTGGTGAGACACAGTTTTAAAGAGATTTGGGAAAATACGATATATCGGGTTCAATTTGCAAAAAGGCAAATGGGAATTAAAGAGGTGATTAAAAAAAAATCAAGAATATTTTACTATTACTTGCTGCTGGCCTGCACAACAAAAAAAAAACCCCAGAAAAATAAACGGATAGATACTGAAAAATAATACATTTTGACAACATTTGATCAAAACAGCCACAAGTGTGTTTTTAAGCTCATTGAACGAACAAATAAAAGGAAAACAAATGATTAACAAAAAAGCGTTTATCCCAGGGTGTCTGGAGTTTGTTCAAATGTTCATGGACTCCTCCGTCACCAACATTGAAAAGTTAGTAGTTCAGCTTTAAACGTCCATACAGCATCTTAGAAAGGACCTGCAGAAAGTAAAGAAGTTGTTAGGAGTATGTAGACTTCCATCCGCCTGGACCCGAGTATGCTTTAGTGAGAAGAGAAGCGTAATGTAAAAAGAGCTTCGCAGCAGGAGTGTGGTCGAGGGACCCGTGAGCAGCGTCATGTTGAGCAGCTGCTGTAATTGCCCCGCAATGTTTTAGATTTTGTGGTGAACATGTTTCACTATTGTTCCTCCAGATATTATTATACCATGGGGGGGAGAGAAAAAATGGGCCCTTATTGTACAAACTTGCGACCATTGAAAGGCACACTGTTCTGCATATGCAAGAAGCCCGTCAACAACTTGCTCAAACCTACTATTAGTCTTGCCTTCTCCAGCTCTTATGTTTCTTTTTTTCCTCTAGAAGAGAATGGAAAAGAGCCCTGGATGGATTGCAATTCAATGGAGTTTCATTGTATGCAGTAATATACACTATTAAGTGGCAGCATATAGAAACAAACCTTTGATTAAATGGATTTGAATCACAAAGAAACAGCAAGACCCCCTCCTCAAGCTTTCAGCTAATAAGGATTGCTTTTTGACTTGGTACCTGCACATGCTGACTTTTGACACCCGTGGTTTTCAAGAGGGGTATTTCTGAAGACTCTCATATGGCGGCAACCCCAGATTAAATCAAGTCGGCAGTAATAAAGTATAATGTTATATTCATTTTGTCATCATTACTGATTCCAGTGCACTAAAAGGCTTGTGGATTATAATGAATTTCAAATAAGTTCAGTGTGCTAATGGGAGAAGACAGAGTAGTGTGGATTACTAATATTAGTTAGGGCTCTATGTTTCATTAGACTATATTAGGAAATAGAATATTTAAATGGGACTTTTTTTTTTTTTTTTGCATCTGTTCTTTGTCAGTTTTCACCAAGTTAATCGCTGTCAATGAGATTTTTTTGTAAAGGTAACTTTGAGTTTTGTTCCGCATCTGTTTGTTTACATTCTGCCATTGTACAGCCTGCAGCTACTCCATGTCGGAATAAAGAGTATTAGCAGACATTGCTCGAAAAGCAAGAGTAGATAGAAAAAATAAGATAAATAACAATGGCACAGACTGCTTAACAAAACCAGTCTTTCTATACATAGAATTCAAGAGCTGTATTTATCCGAGGAAAGACGTGCAAATCTATGTAAGTATCTCCACTGTTTGCATAATAGATTAGAAATTAGCATTTTTGTTCATTTTCCATGTATGCACAGTGCCTGGAAGAATAACACTCCATGCATATCAGATCAGCCTGCCTACAATTTTGCGCAGTATATTATTTGACAATCTAAAATGTGTAATTTGCATGAAATTGCTTAATTAAAACACAGTCACTGGGGGTATTAATTTCTTTGTCTGACAGTGGAGTGTAGTGAGGGGAGAGCAGGGGAGATGTAAAACGCTGTCAGATAGCGCTGTCACAGAGGCAGGGAGGAAATTCTGCCACGTTTTTTTTTTTTTTTTTTGTCCGCCCTCTCCTAACGGCACCGAGTGATGAGAGAGGATAACGCCTGCCCAGCTAATTTGGGTTATGGTGGTAAACGGAGGCCACTGCACTAGAAAGATACTAAAAAGGAGGGGGTTGGGGGGGGGGATCACAGGAAGAGATAGAAAGAGAGAGAACGAGACTAGCAAAGCTGCCTTTGTACCATGGTATCATTGTTGTCCTCAGGGTGGAACTATGCCAGGGAGTTGATGATGATACAATAATGTCAGATACTATGGTGAAGCACTATTACTGTAAGCCTACATGAGTATAGTGTGCCAGAGACATCTGGTTTGTTTACATATTATGCTCCTATTTCTACACATCATACAAGGTAGGCCCATGACGTATTCGCCGTTGTTCAGTATTTTTCCTTTCTTTCTTTCTTTTCTTTTTTTTACCTCCTCTACTGTCACAGAAATGTAACCCCTCTTATTATGGTTTTGTTTCCGAGCTGAAATCAATTGCAGGAACCACAATGTGAGCAGTGGATCGAAAACATCCACTCATTAATTGTTGCCCATGCCTTCGGTGCCGCGCTGCGCTCTGCCATTATAAATGTGGGAATTGCGAGTGGAAAAGGGCAGCGAGGTAGGCGAAGGATGAACCAAAGAGATTCAGAAAAACACACAGGGAGGAGGAACTCTTTGGAGCATGACAAAGAGTGAGATTAAAGCTCCTTTCCCATTTTCAGTTGGCCCCGTGTCTGCGTGCGTGCAGCCCGCGCATCTGTAGCCTTTTGTCTTAAATATCAAAGGCGGCAAAGGCGCGTTAACATTTCAGTAATTCCAAACTTACATGAGGAGGACATGGGAGGGCGGATGGGGCGATGAAGAAGTTATCAAACTAAGAGAGAGGGTGTGTTTCTTCTTCTTTTACGGCGATGCTGAGAAAGCTCTTTGCCAGCTCTTGTGCTGTACCGCTCAAGGCTGGTGCAACAAATTCAAAACATTTAACAGAGGGATACGATATAAAACATGATAATAAGACAAGGAAAGGAAACTTCACATGAGCGCAAGTGAAGAAACGAAGGCGAGAGAGTGTAGAGTGAGTCAAGAAGGCATAAAAGAAGCTACCAAGAGAGAATGAAATGCATATATTGGATCTCTAGAATTGAGGCAGACAGGCAGGTTCAGTAAGGGGTCCTTGTCACTGGTGTCAGCAAGGAGGTTGAGGCAGCGACAGCAGCACTGAGGGCAGGCTAACACTGACAGGACCTCCACTGCAGCCTTGACGGCCAGCTTCACTGGGACCTTAATTGGTCCTTTGATGTTGCTGGAAAAGGTGGTGAAGGCAAAGGAAATGGAATCTGTCCTTCTCTGCTGGCATGTCATTATATCACCGTGTTTATTTATGAATCACAACCTTATCTTCCTTCTTTTTTTTAAAGTGCATCTTAATGGTGGCCTATTTACTGTTTTAGCATTTCCTTTTCTCTCTATCGCTAACTTTGACTCTCGGCCTTTTTTTTTTTTTGCTGCTCTTAATTCAGCATGTCATCCTCAGGTTAGTTTTTTATCAGAGCTGTACTTCAAAGGTCTCCCCTTATCTGTGCTATTGCTTTATTTTTCCCTGCATTACCACATTGTAACTTTACGACTTCTGAATTATTGTCCGGTTGATATTAATGAATATAAAAATGCATTCAAAAGGCACACAAAGCACTTAAGTTGTCCATTAGTCCATTTTTGAGTAAAGATGATTGAAATTAGTATTTGGGCATCAGTTATTCTCTTTCTCTTATCTCTTTATTTCCAATTTCATTGAATTCATTTGTTTAGGTTAAGGTCAGGCCTCAGAAAGACTTAGTTAGATATAAGATATAATGGTGGTTTGGTTACAATATCAAACAGCAGACCTGGATTGTGACGTGCCATTTTACATTAGAGCTATCCTTCTGGGCTGAATTATTAGCCAGATATGGTTATTGAAAAATCCAAACTGTTTCAAGTTGATCATTTTTCCCTCCTGTGCACTTATTTGTAATTATATTGACAGCGCTGAGTGGAGGAACTACCACAGAAAGATTTTTGACCTTGTATTCAAATATAATTATTTGTATTTGTTCAAATGTCACTCTTTTTTGCAAGACGTGTAAAAGTAAAGATTGAGTTTCATTTTCCAAAGTTTTAGTTTGGACAAACATGAAATGAAACTTTAGGCATTTGAACTTGGTTATCTGTTTTCTCCATGTTTGTCTCTGATGTCTGGCTCCGCCTTCCCTCTGCTGTGACTCTGTGACTTCCAACTAAAATGCAGCAAATTAAAGAAACAGCTGCGTGTCTTTGTAAATGTTTGTAAGCAAAAGAAGCAGTATTTATGCCATTTATATGTTACATATGCATGTGCATCGCTGTGTTCACATCAAGGCAGTGCAGAGGGTGTGTTGCAGCAACAAGAAAGGGTTTGTTTGCGCGCGGATGCGTGTGCGTTATCATCCCTGCTGCCTATGCTGATCAAATGCTGCAACAAGGGTAAGTCCTGCTAATGTGGGGAGCTGTTTAGAGCCAGGGACTCCTTTTGAAATGATGATGATAATGGATTCAGTCCTCTCATTAATGGAGTCCGAGAGCTCATTAGGCGGCAACAAACAAGCTGGCGCAGGAAATGCCAAGTACCCCCATCTGCCTCTGTCTCCCATTTCATCCCTGGATGTGACCATGTTACTGTCATTTACCTCAAACCCTCCTATTCCTCTCCACGGGCACAAACACACACCAGGGGGCACCGACACACACAAACTGAGACACACACACACAGCAGTGTTTTCTAGTCCTTGTCTGATCCACATTACCAACCTCCCATACACAACTTCAAAGTCGCCCAGCCTTGGCCAGCTCTGCTGGGACTCCCTAAGAGACTCTGTGTTGTGGGGTCAGGGGATCAAGAGGATTGAAATTGATATAGTATCTTTGGTCTTGCTCAGTCCTCTTTAGCCTCTAGTCATCACACATAGCTCCCTATAGGGGCATGGCTACACCTGCAGGACTAGGAAAAAACAAAAAAAAGAAGGTAATTTTTGTCTATTTCCTCTCCATGTCTTCCCAAATTAGATTTTCTTCTTCTTCTTCCTCTTCATGGCAGACTGACACTTAAAGAGCACAGTGGTGTTTTTATGGAACTGGCTGCCCTCGCCTCAGTATTCCATCTTGGTCACTTGTCATTGTGTAACATCAGTTTTAGGAGCCAAATGGAAAAAGAAAGAAACTAGTCACTGTTGAGGGGAAGAGTGTAAATTAAGTCCAGACACATTTGCTCATGTAGCCACGTTTAGCCATTTTGGCTCTTGCATACAGTACTGTCTATGTGACAGCTCTGGCTGAATCCTATAGGTGCCACGTCTGTAATTTTAACCTCACCTTCTCTCCTCATTTTACTCACTTGCTGCATTCTGGGCACTCCACTTAGAGCGAATCCCACTGACAGGGGGATAAGAAAAGGATTTTTTGTGGCAGGAACTCTTTGGCTCAACAGGTTGTCAGCAAAAGGACAAGGACAAATTTTACGTTTCGTATAATTTATGCATTACCCTAATGTTAAGATTAAATGCAACGTCAGCTAGGATGTCATACATTTATAGTTTATCACATAGTCACAGTGAATTACTGTTACTCGCATGTAAATACTTGGATTTGCACATCACAAGCTCTAGGGAATCAGACATATAGATTGACAGTATTGTCTTTTCAATGTCTCCTTTAATTAACTGTCTTTTGGATTCTTAAAGAGTGATCTGCAGAAGAAATTCTGTGGATGACAGAGTCGTATCTGTTCTCCATTCTTTCTCCATTGTGGAAAAAAGTGAAAGCGTCTTGTCAAGGAACTGGAAAGATCAGAGTACGAGCTCCCCAAGAGCAAAACTCACAAGGGTCCACTCCAGCCTCATAAGGACTCTGTTATCCAACATAATGATACATGCTGGAATTATCAATCACCCCTTCACAACTTGCCATTCTTTAGCTAAAATGCATCAGAAACTTCACCTCTCTCCCATTTCTGACATATTTTTCATTAAGTATTCATTCATTAAAAAAGGAGAAGTAAAATAGCATGGCTGTGATAGAGGAATGTGTATCCTTCTTGTTCTTTGTGCATTATAATTATGGGCTTGAGGGATATCAATTAAATGTGTCCAATTACAGAATGCTTCAAAACTAGAATATAAAGTTGTGCCTCCTTTTTTGATCTATTTACTCGCAGCCGAGGCAACAGAGAGAAAGAGGGAGTAGAAAGTTTCAAAAACAGCCTCTGTTCCACATGAAAGGGGCATTTGATCATATTTTTTTATTTTTGTCTTAAAGAGAAAAGCTTGCCAATGAGGAGTCATTCCCCATTAAAGTCAAGCAAAATTATCAGGCCTGCATTAAGAAGCTTTAGAAAAAAAAAAGAGATATGTATCATGCATGTGGATATGCATAAACATGATGGAGGAGCTTAAGTAGAAAATGAGATCTGATGCCGTAGTGAAGAAGAGAAAACCGGCATGCTCTGAATGCATTTAAATTTAAATATTCATGTCATTATAATTCTGAGGAATGTGGAGCGACCGTATGATATTTTATTGAGGAGGTTTTAAAAAAAGAATGCTGTCCCTACTCCTTAATAAAAATCCTTGGCTTTCACTCGAAGTAGTCAGTCACAGACTCCTGCAGGTCTTTGCTTATGTGACAGGACGGAGTGATTGGGGCGAGGAGACAGGAAGACAGGTCGCTTGTGAAGCCGATGGACAGCTGAACGGATGGGCTGGACTGCAACTGGGACTCTCCTCTAACACACAGTGAGGAATTATCCTGCAGAACGAGCTGATAGGATATCTATTATATGATCACACTATACAGTACCCCGCATGACGTCACTGATGAGGGAGGGTGAATACAGACATGCAATATTTTTTTCTCCCATGTGAGATAGATAACTTCCAAAAAGCACAGGGATTTAAAAAACAAAAGAAAAAAAAAACTTTAAAAATCCATCTTAGTCATTCTTTCTTAAATGTTCTGTCTACCAGCCTCTGTATCATGTTAATTCTGAAGATGTAAATCTAATGATGTAATTTACCAAGCCACATTACATTCTGCAATCAGAACTGTGCAATGTTTTCTGGTTTTCAGTCCCAGTGATTCTTCATTTTAAACACTTCTGACCTGAAGGAGGATCCTGTCCAATCTTGATCTCCTTTCAGACAGAATAGAAGCAGTAAGACGACAGGAGATGGAGAGATGGATTCAAAGGAGGAAAAAATAGTACTCAGTAATGATAGTGTTTGACTGAAGGGGGCTGCATCCCTACCTCAAAGGCTCAGGGCCATATTGTGAAGGGATGGGTGGAGGTGATCGGAGTGCTCGTGGTACTCTGCATCCCTTCTTCCTGTTAATTATCTTTTGTTTGCCCTTGATAATCCAGATGCCCGGTGTGCTGCCTGTAATGAAAACCCTGAATCACAAGGTCTATGTTAAAGAAAAAAGGAGAAAAAAATGATGGGGAAACAATGTCGTTGTCATTACCACATCATCAGGGCATGATCAATAATGAATGAAATGCACATTAAACAGGGAGAGGCAGGAGTTTATGAAAATGACTTGTGTGAATAGATTAAATTACAACTATTATTACTTAGCTTTTGATGTCGTGCGTCAAAGTAATTACAAAATGTTTAAAAAAGAGAGCCAACTGAAGGGATGAGCGGAAAGCAGGGAGCCCTTCCTTCCAGAGTTATAAAATGGAATTTATGTTGCTAAGAAAATCATGTCTCCAGTCCACAGCTCCTAAACGTATTCCTCTAAATAACAATTTCTTAATTTATTCCTTCTCTGAAGTAAGATCATTAGAATTTGAATAAAGCGTGCATGTCCACATGATAAAATGCTAATATAACCCCCTTAGTGTGCGTGGGTGCGTGTGTGTCTGTGTGTTTTGTATTGTGTGAAATTTCCCTGTGATAACCTAAGCCATCAGTTGTGGGACTCATATTTTCACTCTCCTTTGTCCCTGACGTAGCTTTACGGTCATCATAAATCTCTCAGCCAGAAGTGCTCAGACCTGCAGGCCCATTAGTTTACAACTCCACCCCGACTTTTTCGCTCCAAAAATACACAAGGACCGACATTGGTTATGGATTACACCCTCGTAAATCAGTGCCTCCTTCATCTTGCCCCGATACAAGAATGTCATGGTGAATAAGCCAAACAAGATGGCCTCCTAAGAGCTGCGTCAACATGGTGTTTGCCGATAGAGCTGCTCAGAGGCTTTGTCAGGGGGATTAGGGCGCTGAAGGCAGGGCCACGGTTGGAGCACCTAATTATCTATATGTTAATGGGACGTTGCCACATTCTTTATTCAGCATGGTGTTTCGGGCCTCGCTGTGTGTTTCCTCGCATGTTTGTGTGTGTGAGATCATGGATGGGTGCGGGAAGAAGAAGGGCGCCTTTTCTTTTTTTCTTCTAAATGACATGTATGGCACTGATTCTCATTTGTTCAGGGGAAGTTTTCAAACTGTGGAAACGATGTTATTACACTTTGCCACAATCGAGCCTGTGTAATGTGCTATTTGCCATGCCAGGCCCGGATTTTCGCAGATGGAAATTAGGGGAGAAAATTGCCACTAACTACTCAATTACTGCGCTTGATGGTTAGGCTGACCCCGGTTGGCAGCAATGGCAACACGGAGCCAATCACCTTCCCCAAATGGCATTAAATTAGAATAGGGAAAGAGGACAATTGCACATATTCATCGGAGAAAGACATTTGAATTACCTCAGATGCTTTGGCTTCATATTGAACAATTAAGTGCAGCGATGGGATTTTATGGGATAGTTTGGAGGCAAGGCGCTATGTTAGTGTGATGGAGGCATTGTAAAAAAGACTCTGTCCTTGGATTTTCAATCTGACAATTAAAGGAGGCGTTAGTAATTTAAAAAACCGTGAGTGAGCCTGTATTGTCCATTAATCCTTTGACAATTAAGGAAACATTTAGTCGTCGACCTGGTACAAAATGTTTGGTTTGTGATATTCATTAGGCTTTACATCTCTTGTCAAGTTGGATGAATTAGGCTGCAAGCATGCCCGAGTCTTTGCTTTTCTTGGAGAATGTAATTTGATTTGATTCAACTGTTATTCCAAATTGAAAAGTTGACTTTTGGACTCTGTCTCCCACTGTTGGCTTTAGCCGTAAGTCTCAGAGTGGCACTGAAAAATATTTTCGATTTCTAGTGCCGCTCGTTTCTCCATGTTTATGCTGAACTTGCAAGGAATACATTAAGGTATCGTGCTTTTAATCGGTGTAATATTTCACATTTAAGTTGATGTTTGTGCTGCGTGTGATGCGTTTATCCAGCTGGGAAAGATGATCTCCATAAGGCACTCGAAAGCATAATGTAATTACCTGATTTGCTTTCCAGAGATCACTTCCTCAGTAGAGGGGAGACATTTAAAACCGCAGTGTATAATCTTTTTTCCCCCTACTTGCACAATAGTTGGACAGGGAAGGTCCGTTCGGTTCCACTAATGTACACAATATCAAAACAGCAACTTTAAGAACAAACCTCTGTCTGGAGTTTCATCTCAAAACTGTTAAACTGAGCATAGAAATTGTGCTTTTACTCCAAACAACAGATCACAGCTTTATGTTGGAGCTCACTTTTCAGCAGAGCCAGCAGCAGGCCGCTGTGGTTACACCTGACAACTGGAAGTCTGAGGATCCGTCCTCATGCAAGGTTTTTTTTTGTTTTTTTTGTTTTTTTTGTTCTGACAGAATCTGCAGCATCTGCAAGTCTGTAATCAGTGTAAACCACAGTTTAGCTAAGATGTGTTTTCTCCTGCCAAGGGTTCAAATGTGTTTATGTTGCGGTGGCAGACAAAAGCTTTGACTAACTGCTGCCAGGAACAGCGTTCTGGCAGCTGCTGAAACCACTGGCAGGCTCCATGCTCATTTATCTCATCTTTATCGCCAAATCAATGGCAGCTCTCATAAGGGAAGGATGAAATGGGTTGTTTTAGGGCTAACTCTTCTCCTTTCTCGACGCTTTTTAGTTCTGTTTGTGTGTTTCCACTAATCCAGGAGTTGGTTTCTCCCTCTAACCTGTGGAACAACATTGCATGCTTGCACTGCAGCCTTTTGAGACGCCATATGCGTGTCTGTGCGTGTGCATCTGAGCACTCTCCGTGACGGAGGTGACAGAAATGCTGATGGGATTCTAACACAGTGCCTTCTTCTCATCACTTCAGGCAAAATGGCTGCAGCAGCAGCAGATTCAGACAAGGAGGGCACTTTTTTGCACACATAGATGCACATACACAATTCTCTCCAGCTGAATCACTAATAACACTGATCCAGTGACTCCTTTTTTTAATCACTTTGCCTTTTCATCTCAGGCGTGCTGTTTGCATATGCATCGTCACTACAGGGGCAAAACACACATCCGTCCTCCTTCCATATTCAGCAGGTGAAACATCAAAACATTGTCATCATTAAAATGCTTACCATTTGTGGCCTTTGTAGCATAAGAATATACAATAGTTTTAAATCTCCCCATCCTCCCGGAGAGCAAAACAAAGAGTGCTATTAGTTCTTCATAGCAATGGAACGGCGTCCCGAGGTTCTGCACCGGGACATACCTTTTGGGATCAATTATGTGGCCACGGGCTCTTTTTAAAAGAGCTGCACCTGATTAAAACTCTGCCGGTTTCCCAAGGTCCCTTTGTGTGGAGTGCCGAGGCCCTCGCCACGGCTATTTATTAGCATATTGTCTTTTAAAGGTCATTGTCTGTTTTGCACAGCCCCACTCTATCTAGAGTGGGTTGGTGTCAGAGTCATTTGCCATTGTTCTGCAGCACTTGCTGAATGAGTGAGGAAAAGTTGCGTGCCTTTAAACCCCCCACCACCCCCCACCCCCTGCCCCACGTGCAGGAGACTGCATCGATACACAAGATGTAACAGAGCACAAACACACAGCAGTGGCTCTGTTGTGTAGGATCATGGAATGCTGTCACAGCTGGTGAGGGCTTTTCCTTCTAGCTTTTTCCACTTTTTCTTCTTTTTTTGTGTGTGTAGTCACATAGGAAAGGAGTTTGCTCCAGCATGGCGTGAGCTGTTATCTTTGTCTAAATCAGTTGTCTCAGAAGTGTCTTGACAAAAGAAGGCAGCATGTTGAACACTGGCGCACATCAAAGAGGAGCTGTAGAGAACTCGGGATGGCGAGCGTGGCTCAGTGGGGCGGACGGTGGAGCAACGAGGGCTTTCTGTAGGAGAAGCCGTTGGAGATGCTGGTAATAGACAGGAGCATGAGGGGAATGAGAGTGAGGGCCTCTGTGGTACAGAAAGCAAGAGACCTGCCTGTTTGCCTCAGATGTGGTAAATGCTGACTCCCTATGGGCTCCATTAGAGCTTCATCTGGATCCTACGTTGAGGAGCGAGTGGATCTTTGGGAGGGGGAG
>JBBDHI010000025.1:12009364-12022599 GCA_037177115.1 Craterocephalus stercusmuscarum
GCTGACTCCCTATGGGCTCCATTAGAGCTTCATCTGGATCCTACGTTGAGGAGCGAGTGGATCTTTGGGAGGGGGAGCGGAAAAAGAGAGGGAAATAAAAAGGAAAAATAAAAGGAGGAGCAGGAGTTAGGTAGTGAAAGGGGGTAAAAAGTTCTTGGACATAGTTTTTTGTCTCCTGCATTGCAAAGTACTATTAGCAGGCATTTTCATGTGCTTATTAGGTCCCTAATTACCAATCCAGGCATACCTTACATCTGACCACAGGAGGTGGAGATAAGAAAGTCAAGGAGAAAACGTTCCTACCTGTGATCAGACTTGTGGCTAACAATGACATACAGTGCAGTCGGGACTGGAGTTAAGTTTTCCTTTACATGTTCAAAATGATTTTAAACTTCAAAGTTTGAGTAACTGAATAGCCTGGCGAGTGAGAAATATGATTTCACCTCATCAAAAGTACAGGTTTTCTATACAAGTTGGGTAAAGTATCTTTTTTTTGTATCTTACAAAATCCATTTTGTATTTTACAGGTGACTGTATATTAAAAGAAGAAAGGGGAATATTGGAAAAACATTTTTGTTTGAAGATGATTTCCCTTATTCTGTTTTACATAAGATGGCTGAATGCAGAACAACTACAAAAAACAATTACAGACCCACAAACAAATACGTGAACGGCTGATTTTTAGGTCTACTTTTAGTATAGTCTTTTTTTTTTGACATTGAAAGTAGATTACAAGCTCCAAACCAATATTTTTTTGGTGAATGTTCCAGTTTTCTGGTAAAAAGTTTGGAAATTGATGCTGTTTTGGTTTTGATTACTTCTTTGATTTACTTCTTTTTTCTCACTTTTATGCTGCAGTAATTTAGCCAAACAAAATGCAAAGAAATAGGCATGACTTAGCAAAAAGCTTAAGCTTGGCGAGCATAAAAAGACTCAAACAACACTGGTGGTGAGACTTCCACCTACAAAAATCAAATGGGGGCTTCTAGTTGTGCTGGACGCATCACAACAAAAGAGCCTTGCAAATCTTCATCCACCAAAAGCAAGTGGGTCTAATTAACTCAATCAAGCATGATCTGACTTGTATATACAGTCATTTTGTTATGTGTAAAAAAAAAAAAAAAAAAAAAAAGTGTGGTAAGGGCTTCGCTTGATGAGACTTTAAGAAACAACACTGTGCCTCCGCCTTATATCGGCTGTTTCTTAAACTTGCTTTTGAGCAAAAGTGTCACTTTGACAAATTTACGAAGAAGAGGGGGAGATGATCTGTGCATTTTTAGGTCACAGGGGAATGAGGTTCTCTCTGTTTTACATCCTATCAAAAAGACTAAACTCAACTCTCACCTGGCAGTATGACTTCACTCTTCCTTGACAAGTATTGGCTAGTGTGAGTGTGCGCTTGTGCCCCCTGTGTGTATGTGTGCGTGCGTGTGAGAGCAGATGTCTACCACAATATAGAGATGAGTAAAATCCTTAAATATGAGGACCTTGTGCCGATCCTCGCTTCTTAAAAGGCCTATTTGAAGGTTAATGCCTCGGTTTATGGTCGATATAAGAACAGCATGCACTGAGGGTTCCCAGAAGGGCTGTAATAAAATATTTGTCTGTCATGCAGTGGAGATACAGTCCGCATGTGCTGGAGGGTAGAAGCTTGGTGGGATGTGCATGTGTCTCTGCTTTAACATGTGAGCGTTCTTGAGAGGCTTTCCACCTTTGAGGCACACACAGACAGAAATAGAGATGAAGCGTGTGTGCAGCGTGTTTGTGTGTGTGTGTGTTGTGGAGGAGCAGAACGGGGATCATGAGTGACTCCAGGCATCCAGCCACATCTGACTTTGATTAATTGGCTTGGCGTTCTTCTGTCTCTCCACTGACAGAAAGGTAGACCATGGAGCAGCGCAGCACCACCAGGGATGATCTGTCTTTTTTTTGCTTTCTTTCTTTTTTTTTTTGTCTATCTCACTCCTTCTCTGTCCCTAACATTGCCTCGCTCGCTCTCCATTCTTTATGCTTGCTGTCAGCAGGTGAAGAAGACACACTCCACAGAGCTTTGCCAAGTTAGCTCAAATCACTGGGACACACAAAAGCACTTCCCATAGAGGGAGGGGGAATAATGCAGTTCATTGTTTCTTGACAGGAATTCTTGATTTACATGACTTTCTAATAGGAGTAAAAAAGTTGGGATGAAGTTGAACCCCGTTTGTAAAACACATCTGTTGCTCCTCTATCAAATATAGTTGGGTCAACTAAACTTGGTCCTTCTGATTCCTGCAGTGTAAATGATTGGCAGACCCTTAAATAGTTTATTCTAGTGTGTTCGTTTTCAAGAGGCCACAGGAACCAGTCTAGGAGACTGATTGTGAGATTTGGCTTCAAGCACATGGAAGTCCTCAGCTGAAGCTGGAAAATCAGAGAGAGAAGAAGACACCTGTCATAAGAAGAAGAACAGGGATTTTCTCTGCATCATATGTTTATATTGCATGCATTTATCTGTAGTAGAGAGCCAACATATCCTGTCCCTTTTTGTGACCTTAAAATAGCCATTGAACGAAAGGAAAGAGAATGAAAATTTAATCACTTTTAACAAGCACATATGATCCCACTCGTTGGTAAACCTGAGCTCTGTGGTCTGAATGTGTGGGTAAATGTCAGGGATGCTAACGGAAGATTCTTGCAATTACTGTAATTGCTGAAAAATTGATTATTGAATATGTGATGTATGCAGTTTGCACCTCTACCTGACTATAGCGTCTTGTGTTTTATCGCAGCTAACAGCTAACCCATGCTGACCCCTGGATAACTTCTCTCTGGTTTAATTTTATTAATTCCTCACTGGGGGTGAAAAATGAATCTCCACCCCCGCATTGGCAGAAACTAGTATTGGGTTGTTCTGATATTCTTTGTGGAACATGCAATCTGTCCAACTTCAGACTGATGCGGTGCTCAGCAGATTCAAAACAAAAATCCCAAACCGTATATACAATGGCTGATTTTGTTGAGCTTATGTCACACCAAAAATAGCTCATGCTAACAAGATTAAAATAATATATTTGTTACTGTTAATCTGTGAAGTAAGTGATTTGCAAACAGAGAGTCATAAAAATGACTGAAACATTTTATTTTAAACATCAGAGTTGCTGATTCGCCACTAATTTCCAGTATATTAGCTACCCGATGCCCAATAGGGGATACATGGTGTTAACATGCAGGAACGAGTCGCATGAATCTCTGCCAAGTCTCCCTCCGCTTTCCTCCCTCCTTTCACCACCTCTTTCCCTTTTCCTCCCATCCTCTCTGCCATCAGTGTTTAACCCTGCTCAATTTGCTCGTCTGGTTGAAACAATACTTGTGATCAGCGCGTGTAATGGCACCTTATTAACCCCAATTACCACAATTAAAACCCTGCTGCCACTGGGCCCCTTTCAAGACTTAATTAATCAGATGGCAGCCAAGAGGCCGTTTGGTGCCACCCCATACACAAGATATGCTCGTACACCTTCTCCCAGCTTTGACCTACCATGTGGCCTCACTAAAAAGCACATCTGGCGGAACAAAATGTCTCCATGCTGGCAGACAAATGCCTCGACTTTACAAATGAAAAGACAAGCCTCTCTCTTTTACTCTCTCTCCCTTTCCATCTCTGTGATGTGGGTATAATGAACATTACAAGCCCCCTTGGCACAGTGCCTTATTGGGAGGGTTTGGAGAGCTGCCCAGTTTGTTCCTCGCTAATTGCTTAATTGATGCATTGTTTTTACTGATGATACGGATTTGCCCCCCCCCAACACACACACACACACACACACACTTATTTCCCTCCCTACTGCTGCACATGGATACAGATACAAAAGGAATTACACCCTATTAGCAAGTCATGGTCCTTTTCAGCACACTGTATTAGAGACTTAAAACCATTGTGATGGCTTCCCTAATTGAGTGCAACCACTTGATGTAACATAATGCCGTGTAAATAAAACCACTTCCCCCTCCTGCTCACGTTTCATAAGCAGCCGCAAGAGAGAAATGAATATTGAGCTGCCATTGTACTAACGAGAGACTCTTTTATGGCCACAGAAATCACTTAAACATTTCTTACACAGAGGGCCTTATTTGTTAGTTGGTGCATTAACCATCATTGCTTTTTCACCAAGGCAGTAAAACTGAGACTGTGTAAGGCAAATTAGTACAGTTAGGATAAATAAATGTGGTAATTAGAAGTAATCATGAAAGTGTCTTTTTGGAAAGTGATGGTGCCACGGCAAAAAAAACAAAAACAACCCAAAACAGTGGTTAATGCATTCTTTTTCTTTATATGTCTCTTTTTCCCCTCTCAGTCTTCAAGGAACACAGAAACGGGCACATACACACATGCCGCCATGCAAACCCATAGGCTTCTGCATATTCCTACTGATGTCTTGGATAAAGAGAATGTTTTTCCCTCCATCCGTGTGTTTGTCCCATACTCCGTCAGAGAGCAATCCCTCTCTGAGGGCTTGCTGCCAAGAGGGGCCAGGAATCAGCCAGATGAAGGTGAGCCTGGTCCACAGAGAGATGCTAAAGACACACACACACACACATGCACACACACTAAGAAGCGCATGGCCACAAACAAGAAGTAGTGTACACATCCTGCACGGGAACTCGCGAAAGCAGTGTGTACACACAATAAGACACGAGCGCACACACAAACACAGACACGCACAAACTTCAAGGCCTTTAGAGAGGGTGAGCTAGAGAGAGTAGGATGTTATTTATTCATCAGGCTTTCTTGTAGTCGGGAGGCAACAAGCCCCCAGAGCTGTAAACACACAGAGACACGGGCCTCAGTGAGCTCCAACCCTGGGAATAACAAGTGGTCCCTGTATACAAGCGTACACACTCACTTTCACGGGATGCCTGCACAAACACATACACATACTTTGGGATGTCGGAGCCCTGACGGAGCAAAAACAAGACAATATCCTTCCTGAGAGGGAAGGAAGACAAAAAGCAGAGCACGATGCAGGACAGGGTCTCTGCAATCTAAAGGGCATGTGTAAACCACCGTTGCAAAATCACAAAAGAAGAGCAGACTTTATTCTGGGGCATGATGAATTGATTTTTGTACTTTCATACTCACTTTGACTGAATATTAATTGAATCAGGCGGGAAGGATGGGATAGAAGGGCAGACAGGCAGGGAAATAATCAGTCTGAGAGTGAAAAGAAAACGAAATATGCTGAAGGAATGGGATCTGGCATTCCTGCGTAAAAATAGCATCCCCTTTAAACATATTTGCCATTATCTCTGCGGTGCAGCGCAGAGTTGTGCCTGCTGCACTGCGGCCCCCCTATGGAGCCAGACGGCAGCATTTACATGAAGGTTGAGCAGAAAGGGGGGAAATTACAACTATTGACTTGCCTTTCTACACGGTTTATTGGATTATCATAAAGTGGTCAGAGCCCCATGGTTGCGGCATCCTCTGACTTCCGTGCCGAGAAAAAGACTTTGGTGTCTTTGCGTAGTCCCTCTTTCTTTCTCTGTCTGTTTGCTGTAGTTCTGCTCTTCTTAATTCCTACAGTCTTCCTTACTATTAGCTCGTTTTGGGACAGTCCATTTGGATAGTTCAGACCTTTCCAAGTCTCCAGCTTAGTTTTAAACGCATCTCAGAGATGATACACTTTGGAACAGTGTATACACAATCATGTTGGATGTAACACCCGACATAGTTTTTACCAATGTCTAATTGCATAACTATTCAGACTCCCTATCATGCTGTGCATAATTGAGCTCCAGATTGTGACGTTTCAGGTTGTGAGAACTTCAAAAGATTTGAAAGATCCTAAATTCACAGCGGGTATCATCCTTCTTTGATGAAATAAATAACTAGACTTTGGCAATTAAAGCTAAATTTTTTGATCATTTAGGTACCCAGCCAACCAGATGGGACAAACCAAAGAAAAGGACAGCCGTCAGTGTGACACTGTCAGCTGTTTTACTGAAAGGCTCCTGTCCTCATTGATGCCATCACTGCAATCAAACAGGATGTTGGTACCATTATGCTTTGGGAATATTTTTGTGTTCAAGGACACAGAAACTAGAGTCTTTTTCTCCTGGAAGGTCCAATGACTTTTTCTGGCAAAAAGTTTAATCGACTCGATGTGACTTCAGTCAAGTTATTCCGCGTCACTGAGGCATATAAAATATACTTAGATCCTCAGGAGTCCCATGATTTGTATGCATGATTATCGGTTTATTTTATGGAAAAGCTTGTAGACTGTTGACTGTTTCATCTGTGGAAATTTGATGGAAATTATTGTGGTTCCCTTTGAAGTTTTCTTTTCCAACAATCTATCCCAGTTTGTGTATCATAATAAATGGCATTCGATTCAGGAACCTACTTTTGCGTATCGGCTTTATATGGGGGAAAACCCGAGAATGCAGTTCTTTCAAGTATTTTTATAATGTTCTGTAATTCCATAACACACCCATATCATATTGTCTGTATGACAACCAAGGGACCTGGATGTGTGACAGTTTGATGTGTCTCATCCAAACACAGGCTTTTGTTAATCCAAGAACTGTGGTAATATTCTCCACAGGTACAAATCTCTTTTAGAAACATCTGTCAGCTTAGGATCTCACACAACTTTTGAGATCTTTGGTGCCCCGATAAAGAAGCAGGGGCCATATGTTTGTAACCACTGGTCTAGAGGGAAGTAATCTGGAAAAGGTTGGAGCAGTTGAACTTTTAAGTCACAAAATATCAAAGTGGTTTTAAAATGAAAAAAAAAAAGAAATGGTTTGCACCAATGCTCTCTATCCAGTCTAGCTTGATTTTGGTCAAGTAGAATGTGAGAAAATCCTCAAAACATGGGCTGCAAGGTTGAAGGTTCATCACCAAGAGCTTATTTTTCTCCTATTTTGATTTATTCTAAAATTAGACTAAATATTGCAAACTTGAGAAGCTGTAAAACGTTTCCTTTTATAGCGTGTTGACATGCAGGAATATGATGGTAGCGAGAGTCAGCAGTAGGCCCACCCAAAGAGCCCACTCAGGACCTCAGAGTACTGATACTGTTAGTCAGATCTACAGGGACGGGCTCCTAGCATCTGTTCACTCCCAGCCTGAGTGTGTTTGCGTGGGCTTGAATGCAAATTTCTTGTGTTTCCTTGTTAAGTGTGTATGCTACATTCATGTGTTTTTGTGTGTGTTTTTATCCTCTTACACATATAACTACATTCGATCCACTTTGTGATTTCTGCCACTTCAAGCACCCTCTTTTTCAATGCTCTGTGACCGAACACCTGCTGTACGGCAATCTTTTAATGAGCGATCCACCTGAGAGAGGAGGAATAAAGGAGCAAGGGGAGGGGAAGGATTTCATGGGTCATTTTTGCCTTTTTCTTTCCGCTGCGACACCTGTGCCGTATTAAAATATGAAAAGTGTTTTTTTCCCTCTGCAGAGCTGTGTATTTAGCTTTGGTTAGCGTTGTAATCACACTTAATGGATATGACGATCTGCTAAGAAGAAGAGGCATGCATCCAAACATGGCTCCATATACCCAAGAGTGTCCTCACTGCTTACATGAGCTGCCTATTTACCATTTTCTGCAGTGTAAAAAAAAAAAAAAACAACAAATGGGCATCCTCCGTGGCATACTGAGGAGAGAGTACCCACTTTTTCCATTATTCTCTCTCATCTCTGCTCTTCTCTCGTTGTTTCCGCCCTTCACTTCTCAATATTACTCAGTCTGTCTGGTTACATGCATGCATGTGCTTGAGTATGTGTGTCGGGAAAGTGTGTGTTTTTGGACAGTCAGGGCAGCGAGGAGGTAATTTGTAGCAGGGGCCTCAGCTACAATGCTCACTTCAAAAGCTCCTTCAGGATGCTGCGCACTCTGGGCCCGTATCAGTGGGCGAAATCCTGCTTTGTGCAGCATTAACCTAACCTCCTCATACATTATGTTCTTTGAATTTGTGTTCTTAATTAGACCTTTGGGTATGCTCAAACTGCCTGTCTACTTTATTTGGCACATACTCGACGGGATACATGTGCTTTTTGTCTTCTCTTTGTGTCCAATAAATGCTGGCCTTTTATTTTTATAAATTAGGTAGATTTCACGATCTTCTCCCAAGACATTATTCCATGAGATAAAGTTTTGTGTCATCTATACCTATAACTAAAATCTGCCACTTTCTTTCATGCGTCTGTTTCAACTCTGAGAACTGAAAGTACAAACTGAAAACCATTTTTTGCGATACATGTCATCTTTTCTACGTTTTGCAAGTAATTTCTTTGACACAGGAAAGGCCTCTGATTGACACGCTCATTGAATGCACCACTAATACTCAGAAGGCTGATCAAATGGGCGGATTATATTTGTACATACACCATTAAAAGCCTCAGTGGAGTTTTTTTCTCTTAGAGGAGCGTCTGTGGGTGGGTGGGGGATGCGCTTCGCATCCCACTATTCCGTTTTTTACAAACAGTCATAATCAATTAGCTAGCTGGATCAGGCTAAAACCCCATTTATTTGGAGATGAGGATTTAACTGCACATAAGAGAGGAAGTTTTATGAGCTGTGAAATATTGATGATGTTTGTGTAAATGCCTTTGCTTACTCAATGACTCTTTTAAACTGTTTATAAATTCTAATGCGGGGCCTGTGGACTTCCTGTGGTTTGGGTTTGTTACCATTTAATGCAGAAGGGTGGGGAGGCGATGAGCAAATAAGCAAAGGCCTGCAGAGATTGCTTAGTCAAGCTCTGAAGTGCAAATGAGCTTCCTCCTCTTTTGGTTCTTGATGTTTTTTTTTATTATTATTATTATTATTATTATTATTTTTGATGTACTGAACACTCTGAAACATGAATAACATGCTTAGTTCAGCTTGTGTGTAACCTATATGTCAGCACAGTAGCCAATAAAAACATTTCTCTCTCTAAAAGCTGAGGTCCTTTATGGAATTAGATTTCAGTTCTGCAAAATTTCTGTGGTGCCATTACTGCTGTGTGATATTCCAGGGTACCAGAGCTCACTAATGATTTGAAAACTCAAACAACAAAGTCCAGATGGAAAAGTCAGGCAACTATGTGCCACGAGACAATTATATATATAAAAAAAATATTAGTCCCAGCTGCCCAGCTGACTAACACACTGTGCAACGTTTGAATTAACTGACTGTCAGTGTTTATATTTGGGCGAAACTTTGTGGACCCTTTCACCTTCTAAAAGCCACTGGCACAGCTTGACCATCTTTTTCCTCTCTGCTGGAACAGCTTGAATCGAGGTCTGATTAAAAAGCATGGGCATGGGCTTCGCCTTCCTGGGAGGTAAGAGCTAGCTAGGAGCCTGGTCAGGGCCTCGGGGAAATAAAGATTCGAATCAGGCTGATTTGAGTAGATGAAGATAGAGCAGTAATTACAGACATCCCAGATCTCAGCAGTAGATATAGCAAGCCAGACCCACAGCTTATGGGTGTGTGATAAAGATGGAGCCCTGTGTATTGGCAGGGAAGCGCGCTGGATGATGAAGGAAGTGGGGAGTCATTCTGTCACTGATCCATAAAATCACATGAAATAGCACCCAGGGTAAGTCACCAACTGCGTGACATCTCCTGTCATGGTACCAAAACAAATGTATGTCATTTAAACCAGCAGAAAGTGGTTGTTCTGTATGCATCACTAATGTGATTATGCTTTTAGTATTAGCCCATTTCCCCTCCCGGCTGTTATTAAAATCGTATTAGCAAAACTATTTTAGAAATGAATTTATTTGCATATTTTCTCAACATCCATCCTCGGTTTCTACTTTTTCTTTATATATGAAATTGAATGAAAAGTAATATTTCCAGTGACAGACCCTAATAAGATATACTGTAATTGTCATTAGCAAGTAGCCCATCCTGATCACCTTGTTTTTCATGATTGCATCCTGAATCTGCATCCAGCCAAACCTTCACCCTCCATCCCTCCTCCTACTTGACATTTCAGACGGGGCCCTGAGGGCATGCGGAGGGGAGGCATTGAACAAGGTAATTGCAGCGAGGTTTCCCCTCACTAAATTAACCTCTGCTCAGAAATTTATTGGCCAGCCGCTCTCCGGGATTATTTAAACTTGCCGTTATTTCTATGTTGAGCCGTGATACACTCTAGCTTTGTGGGATTTATTTAGATATATTTATGTGTATTTTTTTTTTCTTTTCTTATGCTTTTGCCTCTTCACTCAGAGGTTATGTTATGCAGAGCTGGACACTGTTTTAAGGAAGTGACAGCGGCCACTAATTCATTAAAGGCAGGCCCTAGTTATTGGAACAGTTTTAACTGCTTACCTCTGGAAATATAAATGAGGTTTCGTTGTCATGACGGCTGGGTGAGTCAGTATGCACTCAAGGGTCAAAACCGGGGCACATTATAGTACTTACACTGTTGCTTACTGTATGTATGCCACTTGGGAAGAGCCCAAGGGAATTAGTCTTTTTTTTTTGCCATTGCCTGTCTCTGTTTGGCTTCCTTGTTCTTCCTACTTTGCACATTTGAACCTGACCTCTGACTTCAATTTAATAGTTGTAATAATAAAGCTTATTATTGTATGACATTATAAATTCCACAGTCTAGTGTTAGAATAGTTGCTTTGTTTCGGAGGGTGACAAACTCTAAGAAGGCCGTATTGACTTTCTGTCAGAAACACAACTGGTGAGATTTTCTGTAACGGTGCACACCTCAGGAGTCTGACCCCACACACGCCGCCAACCCTTCATGGCTTATTAGAGCAACTGTGTGGAAATCAAATGTGCACAAAATTAATATTTAAGAGGACTGTTAAGGCACGTCAAGTCAGTAGGACCCGTGAACTTGACCTGCTCTAAACTTTCCTGGTCACCATTACAGATACAGATAGGAAAAAGAGATGAATTGATACGCTTGAAATTGTTCCCATCTCCTTTGTGTCCCCTCTGTACAGCACATTAAATTATCCGGGGTTCATTTAGCAGGGTCGGCCGAATGTTTAAGTGTCTCTTTTTGCTGCTTGTGTAACTGAAATATGTCGGCCGGCTCTGAATAAACATCAATCTTTTGCGCCTGTGCCTCTTGATGAGATGATTGGCCAAGTCGTAAAGCGGAGACAGCTGGTGGGGGTAATGTCAGCTCGGCCAGGATGGACAGTCAGCGCGTCATGATTTACATTGCATCTGGCATTTTGGCCAACCGGTGAAGGCGAGTATCAGTCAGATTTATTTGACTTTTCTTTCCTCTCTTCCTCCTCTCCTCAGCTCTTTTCTCAGCTTTCTGACAGGCCCTCAAGTCATTCCAGTGTGTCTGCACATGTAAAAGGCTCTTTTAAGGAGGAAGTTAGGAGGTTACACTCTTCTCTTTTTTTTTTTTTATCTCTCTCATTGGAAAGCTGCCAATTTATTCGTACAGTCCATGCCGAGAGGCTAGAGGAGAGAGGAAATGGGCAGTGTCAGAAACGGCTCACACTGAGGTTAGTTTGTTGCATTCGTAGCTATTTGCTCATTTTCCCGCACTAGCTTCTATCGTTGAGCACCTCATTGCCCACATCCCATCATCTCTTACCGCGCCAATTTGTGAATCAGCTTATGATAATGACCCGATCATAACGGGGCAGACCCCTCGTTGGAATGACTGCGGCTGCGACAGTGCTGACCTTTCAGCAAAGGCGGGAATGGCAAAGCTGCCACGCCATAACAAGGGCTGTTGAGTAAGCAACTTACAAGGCAAGGTTACCGTTCCTGGAGAGAGAGAGAGGGAGAAAAAAATGGATGTGAGATATGGGAGTTAGAGTGTGTGTCTGAGAGAGAGGGGTGTGTGTGAGAGACATTGTTCTGATTATGATTTCACAAGTCGATTAACTTTGCGAGTGCGTATGTGTGTGTTCTGGGTGTTCTGCTGATGCAGATGGTTTTATCGTCAGAACGTGCAGGACAGTGACGGGTGATGCAGATGATCTTTGCACATCACACAGAAAGGCATCAATCTCAGGTGAGTCAGACCCACCCTTTTATCCACTTGGGTGAGAAGGCTGTACATCCAGCACAGCACACACTGATGTTAAGGTCACCCATGCGGAGAGTATACATTTTAACTTTTGCCATGGTGTGTTTGTGCATGTGTGCATATCCTGACGAGATGGAGTGTGAGACGTTTTTGAGGGTGCGCGCACACACACGCACACACACAAACACCCGCTGATTCCTGGCAGTTTTCTTGGATGCTTTGGCCCCTCCATAAATAATACAGCTGCCTGTGGCATTGCTGACAGGACCTGTAATGGAGTCTGCATCACTAGTTCGAGTGACTGACCAGGTGACTACCCACTTGACTGGCTGTTTTATCTAACTGTTAGAGCATGAAGCAGGCGCATCACATGCCTGACAACAAGCCAGGGCAGGGGAGGCTCTGTGAGCCAGTTTGTGTGTTTGCGGATCTCTTCATATGTCACTTGTTTCGTTCTGGGTGGATGCAAGAATGTTTGAGCTCATCTACCTGCTTAAGGGTTCCTCTGATTGTTTGGTGATGCACTAAGGAAAAAAAAAGAAGATGGAAAAAAAAATAGGAGGGAGAGAGAAGCGCACGATCAATCTTCATTTGGTAATTTATGAAGGCGTCCGGTTGTCAGGTATCCAGCAGTGACTGGTACAACTCATTCTGCTGTGCTGTGAGGAGGGTGGACGGGTGGGGTGGTGGGACCCCGGGATATCTGCGCCTCCTGTCACCTCCCCTCCCTCCTCGTCGGCCTCTCGCACAGCGCCTGCTGCCGTCAGCAGCCCAGAGGCATAGCGCAGGGAGAAAGAGACGGAGGACGAAGCGAGGGAGGAAGCCGGGCGGGATTAACCCCGTGGCCACCCACGGCAGGTGCTGAGGCAACCATGCGTCCAGCCTCATTAAGCGAAGGGAGAGAGGGCAGCGTGGTAACAAACACAAGAGGAGAGACAGAGAATGTACATACTCTGTCTTCTGAGCACAAACACACTCGTACGCCCCAGAGACTGGCACCTATGTGAACGAACATTGTCATCTGTGTTTTTGTTCTCCCTCCCATTCCTTCATATAACCCACTCACTACTTTTATTTTGAGTCTAACTGTTCTGCTCCCTTTGAGTGGGCCTTTAGATGGGCTTGACCCAATCCAGCTTGCATGCATGTTAGGCCATGTCAGTGTTGTAAACATCGATTCTCAGGTAGGAGCACCCAGGAGGAGACATCAAAAACGAGTTTGGTTCAGAATTCA
>JBBDHI010000025.1:12035932-12049582 GCA_037177115.1 Craterocephalus stercusmuscarum
AAATTCCTTTTTTAAAAGGCTGCATAAATTCCCTTTTCCCTTCAGATGGGGTCCCCCCCCCCCCCCCCTCAAAATGCCATACAGGCTTTAGCTGGAATAAATCAGCTGGTTTCCATCACGTTTGCCTTTTTACCCTTGCTGCCGGACCAGGCGGACGCCCTCACCGGCGCATTGACATGCAACAAAGCTAATGGTGGCCGGGACAGGAGGGCCTAATCTTCACTAACTGACAAGATTTAAATTGAGGAGACATCTTCCGCTGATTAGCTCCCACACCCACAATTATCCAACTGGGGTGTCAAGCAAGGTTTAACATCTCCACTGATTCTGCTCTCCTGAGACATCCGGGAGGCAATGCAATCGCTTTTAATAACTGCCTCCCTTGCTCCCTCCCTCCATCCCTCTCTTTCTCGCCGCTTCTCTTCTTGACGCCCAGTGCACTTCCTGCAGACCCCCTTCACCACCTCCACCCATTTTGCTTTCTCTCTTCTGTTTCTTTCTCTCCTTCTCAATCCCCCCCCCCCCTTCTACTCCCACCCCTGCACCCTACCTCCCCCCTGGTTCCCAGTCATTCAAGCTCCCTTCAAAATTAACCTTTCCTACGAAAATATAATTTCTCACAAAATGAACCCCACTGAGCTATTTTTTTTTCTCTTTCTGAAATAATTTATTCAAATTGCTCAACTCAGAACAGCAGAGCAATCTGAACACTGAGTGAACCCCTGAATTTGGATCTGCTTCTTCTTCTTTTTTTTTCCCGTCTAAGGGTAAAGGGATTGAGAAGGAAAAAAAAGTTTATGTACCTTGCTATCTCCTGGCAAATAAGAGGACAGACTCGTTTCTTTCCCACCTTCTATCCCCAGCGCTCTGGCAGCGGTATCCCCCTCGAGTGTGCACCTCATTAAAATTCATCTGATCTGAATATTTTTTGCAAATATGGTCTGATTGCTCACCATGACATGAAACATCCCTGTGTGTTATTTTAATCACACGCACCCCAACGGGCAACATATATGATGGCTGTGACATTGAACTCCTCCACTGCTTGACCCCATTTTATGAGCGCACATCATTTTAGGAGAGAGCAGAGGGGGGAGAAAGGAGGGTGGGGTGGGGGGGGGGTGATTTGGAAGTTACCTGGAATGATGGACACGCTTAATAATTCTCCCCTCTTTTTTCTTCATATGTTCATACAGCATCAGCTCGGTTTAAAGCCCCTCTCAATCATGCCGCAGTCCCCCACCCCACCCACCCCCCCCTTTCCCTGCTTGCCTGTCTCTCTAATGAACTGTTTTCTTCTGGTGATGGAACGGGGACACAAAGCAATGTGATTAATAATTTACTGTTTAGTTTTACTAATTGATCTGTTGTGGGAGCCAGGATAAAAGTGAGGATGCATCCTCGGCGCACAATGCCTTTCATATAGCATTTATCCACAAGTCACAAGCAGCTCCCTCAAGATGAATAATGAACCAAACAAGATCAAATAATTATCACTTGGGAGCCGGAGAGAGAAGTCTCTTACAAACACCGCTGAGTTTACCTGAAGTTCTTTCTATTTCACAACAGAGTTGTGCAGGAGATTAGATGCGGGTTATCAACAAAAACTGACTCATTCTTGCATGGACACAGTTCATGATCAGTTTATAGCTTTTAAAAGTCTGAATGTTTTTTATTCTTGTCACTTATTTCATGATAAACACAATAATTCGCATCTTGGCATAGTATTCAATGAGTTTGAATACATTTTCTAGTAACCTGAGGTCTTCCTTTCCCACAGGCCTTAAATTAACATTGTTATCTTCTAATTCAAAATAAAGTTCTACCTTCTACCTCTACCTTTCTGGATTTGGATTTTGGTTTGGTGTTTGGATGACATGAGGCTGTCCAGTCCAGCTGGAACAAACGGCCATGAATCTTTGTGTTATATTAAGAGAACAGGCCTTTCTAAATCATTTAAAACATCTCGCGTCACTGCGGGGAATATTTGAAATGAACTGCTCGCTTTAATCGAAGTAAATCTGAGCTCTTGTACGTCAAATTGTCTTCCCGGCCCCACTCAGTCATAACAAGTCAGCGCAGTCAGTGAAGTGCTTCCTGCTGGATCAGGTTCAGGTTCCCATCCCTCCTGAAGCTCTTTACTCTATTGTCATGGAAGAAGTACATGAGCCTGAGGCGTCCTGCCGGCTCAGGGGGTTATAAGCATACTGTATACTCATGACATCATGTTTCAATCCCAACTTTTGACTGTTTGCTTCTCTGAACCGTCTAATAACATGAAAGGAAGCCAGGGTTATCATATTTACAGCATATTTTGTTGTTTTGCATTTCATCCCGCTGACACCACTGGGCCTAAAGCGCTTACTCTGCCTCTGCATCTGTAATGGTTATAACTTGTAAATAAGATTTGATATGCCGAGCTGGTGTGAAGCACCAATTTCTCCCTCTGTGTGTGTGTATATGTGTGCGCATGTGTCCATGTTCTCCCAGCAATATAATAATCGTCTAAATATTCCCATGGCTGGCTGGGTGGTTAGAGAGCATCATTATGTGTTAGCTGCCAGTAGCATTAGATTAAAGCACCAACTAAATGCCCATATCATTACCCTATTAGCATATGACATATATCTGTATAGGTGCCCGCTTAATTAACGTTGATTGATTGGAATCAATGACTGTAAAAAGGAAAGCTAAGAGGGGGCAGAGTTTGTGGGTGGGTAAGTAGGGTGTCTTGTGAAAGTATCCAGAATTAAAGGAAAGATAGTCCTCTTATTTCTGATTTGATTTGGCTAAGCTGCTAAACAGGCAGACAATCTAGCTGCCTTTGATACTCCCCTAAAATCTATCCCGCTGCTTCTCCCACCACCACCCCCTTCAAAAAAGAGTAGCCTAATTTTGTCATGGATATTACACAGACACATGCACGAATCAGTGCTGGTTGTCATAATTATGTTAACACAGGGGATATTAAATGAGACAGGCCTATTTCCAAAGGTGAGACTGTAGAATCAACTCGGTGCTCAACAAACCTCGTTGTCAATCATGCAAACGATTCATATTCAACAAAAGTCAAGCGCATCTGTCTGGATGCATTATTTATGTCAGAAATAAGCAGCTTAACCGAATCATGCTAGCAGCTATTAACAAGAGACACACACCTAGCTCACTCCCTGTCTCTCTGCGGAGGCCGGGTTTGAAGTCTAAATAACACAAGTTTGATTGGGCCCATGGAAGCTGAAGCAATCCCACTGAAGTCGGATGTTTTAGAGAGCTGGAGCAAAGGTATGTCTGTGATTGTAGTTGTTATTAGGTTGTGTATTCCTCTTTCTTTTCATTCTTTCCCCCGCTTTCTGTGCGCCCAATAACAGCACAGGTTAGTATTCTAGAGTTACAGCTCTATCCTCCTGTCATGAGTGTGAGGCTCTGTTTTAGATCAACCGTCCTCGCCTCAGCTGATGGACAGCTCTGAGGATAAATGTTACATGAATAAAAACAGCACTGTTGACTGTACAAAGGCTTTTGTTGATGAGCTGGGCCTGCGCTGAGGGGAAAGGAATGGGGGAGCGGGGTAGGGAGAGGCATTGCAAAGTATGTGAAGGTAAGTGGTTGGCCTTCTCCAACTTGCTGTTCAGATTCAGCTTGGACATTTCAAACATGTTTCATTCATAACGGATATATCCGGATCTCTGCTTTGCATCTTCTGATGACAGTTTTAGTGTTTCGTTTTTATACCCTCTTTTTCTTTCCATTTTTTTTGACCCAACAGTTGATTTATCTCGTTTCTGTGCTGAAAGTGAACTATGATTAGGTCCAGGAAGAATTGAACCATTATAGATTGCTGTTTTGGCTGTTTACCAAAATATCTTCCCTCTGCAGTTGTTTCGATGAACACTCTCTTGACTCTTTAAGAGTTTCTTGCATGATGACAAGGAAAAGCAACTTTAGTAGTTTACATTTAGTCCAATTTCAACGGTGAGAAAACCAACAATTAGGGAGCCAGTGCAATGCTCCTCATTCATAAAATCTCAGTAAAATATGCATGTTGGCCTGTATATACATATTTTGCATAACATAACAAATCCAATTCAGATTCAGACAGATATGTTAATTGAACCTTCTCCTTGAAAAATATGGTTACTCTTTGCAATGTCATGTTGAATCCATGAATCTGATACAGTTTTGTCTGGCAATAAAGCTTTTGCTGTTACTTAAACACTGTAAAAAGGCCTCTCAGTGCAAGTTAAGAAGGCAATCGTTAGTTGGAATGTACTTTTATTGAAATGTTATGTTTTAGCATCTAATTTGGAATTGGTTTGATGGTTAAGTACAATATCATTCCGATTAGAAGACATGTTACATTATTCCACTTACTATGACTATATATGGCCACATAGCTGCAGTCATAAATGTCTCGAAACCACAAGTTCTTGCTTTGGCACTGTCAGTCTGAAACTGTTACATGAGAAACTTACTTTCTATTCTGCTTCTGTCTTTATTTGCCTTTCAATGTATTTATAGGATACCATCAAAATTGCATGAGATATCAAAAATGTTTTCATGTGTATGTGGAACAGTTTAAGGTTGTCCCCCGGTGGTATAGTAGTTGTAAGCTCAACAAGACTGAATAATGCTATAAACCACAGACAGACACTGTCTTTACATTGCAGAGGGAGCATAGTTTGACATTATGTTCTTCAGTCCTCATACAATGTTTTCTCTGGGTTTCTGGATGAATCTTAAGGTAATAGTACCGAACTTTATGACCTTAAAACCCTGTGATTCATTATATACTTTCCTGGAAATTCCCTGCAGCATCCTGGGGCTGTGAAACTGTACTTCACAGATGTTTTTTGTGACATTTGTTTTGTTTTACAACATTGCATCTTGCCCATTTGAACCCTGGAGAGAGCTCAGAGAAGAGACAAGATGTGGGAAGGATGCCAAATGAACCAGAAACCTGCTTACATTCACTTGTATCACTTTAATTCATAACAAGATGTTTTTGTAAGACTACACCTGTAGTTCACTAACAGCAATACAGGTGAAATCTAAAAAAAACAAACAGCATACATTTAAGGTTGGGCATCCATGGCAAACCGCTTTGGTGATGTGTTAAAATGGTAAAGAAAATATGGAGAGAAATTTGCCCTCCATCAACTGTTGTGGAGTGTAAACCAATGTTATTGTTTGCATGTATATTTTCATCTGTTTGTTTCATTAGTCATGGGCCACACATCAAGTTGTTAAAGTAACATATAGTTAAAGTAGTTCAGTTCAATTCAGCAACTTTATTTATTCCCAAAGGGCTATTCAGTTTGCAGTCTTTCACCAGGCGGTAGCATAAACTCAACAATAGTTCTCCTTGCTACAATTAGTTTAAAAATTTCCGACCACTTAAGACTGTATTCCTTTCCGTGCAGTGTGGAACCAAGGGAAGTTGTGTCATTGTTGTGTCCAGTGAGAAACAAGTGAAAACATTCAGTCAGGCACACATCACTTCCTTTCAAGCACAAAAGGTTTGCCCAGAAGTTACAAATGGTTATTAGGAACCAGAACAGAAGTAATAATGTGGACTGAGTCCGACTGATGGATTCACACATGCACAAGGACACACTCAGATACAAACACCGAAAAGTTGCATTTCAATCTGCGGCCCCTTCTCATGAAACAAGGAGACTTTGAAGGTGAAATGAGAGGTAGATTCTGTGCTAGCTGTAATTTCATTCAGTTTAGGATGACTTGAGGGCTTTGACTTGAATGTGTTCCAATAAAAGAAAAAAATAGTGCACCAATTCAGAAGTTTTTCTCTTATTCATTCAGCAAAGATGGTCCTGTGCAGTTTTTGTTTAGTTTTGTGCTGTCCAAAGAAGAAACCATCCACAGGTTTATTACACATAAAAATACCACTTTTGGTCCTTTTATCTAGTGCCGCCGGTGAGTTCCTGGTACACAGTGACAGTGAGTCATTTCCTTTTTAAGTGGGACTGGAAAAATACCCTGGCTTTGCACACACATAAACACCACCAGAACATATAAACCTCATGAACTTAGATTCAACAAAGCTGCATCAGGTGGTCCCCACAAGTTCCCCATCATTTGGCCTAAATACAGCCCTCCATCACAGGCTTCCATTTTGCTCAATATACACACTCACACACAATGAAACCCTGGCGGCACTGGTGCAGGCTGCCTTTTACCCCTGCTTATTTAGATGCACTCGACGACACAATAGGGGTGCATTAGCTGCGCTCTACCTCCCAGCAGCTGTAATTTCATTGTGCTTACCACATGCATTCTACTTGACACTCGGTTCTCTCTGGGATGAGGGCCAAATAATGGGATTTACCCTCTCTGATGAGGGCCTCCTGCCCTTCCCCGCACATGCACGCACACATTCATTTGAACGTGCGTTTCTTACCTATACCGATAACTAATGTTAAGTGTGTGTGGACTACTCATGCGTGCATATACATGGCAATATATGTGCGAATGTGTCTTTCCTGCCATCACTTCCAATTTTGTCAAAATCTGGGGTAAATGTGCGGCTGCAGCACCACTTTGAGCTGAAGGAATAAGCTAGTTATAAGTGGAAAACGGAGTAAATGGCCTTACATACGGTGGGGGTGCGAGGGTGTGGGGGGCGTGATGGGTGAGATTTTGGTAGGTTACGTTTTCGGGTTCGACTTGTAAAGGTTTTTGCACAAGGTTTTAAATACTGAGATGCGCAAATCAGGGGTGTGTTTTTTCTTCTATTTTTTTGTTGTTTTTTTACATGAACTACTTACAGAGAAACACAAAATACTCTGGGAATTAAGTATAAAATTTTGCCCAGGCCTTACAATGCATTAAAAATGTTGAAAATGAAACTCAGCCATCATGTTATTGTAGTAAAATCTGCAGACAGGAACATCGGTACTCTCAACTTAACCCTTACTTTTTAATAATTAGAAGGTAAAATGAAAAAAAGAATGAAAAAGGCTGTAAAACTTTTAATATGTATTCATGAGACTAAAATTATGGGGCACTAAAAGGCACAAAACAGCTTCGGCATCACTATATAGCACACGCTTCTTTTATTATTCTGACCAATATTCACTCAAACACGTGCGCACACGCACGGATATAAACATTACAAGAGACAAAAAATTAATCAGGGTGAACAAAGCTCGTTTGAACGCGTAGCATTTCACAACCACACACATTCGTGCACGCATACGACAGAGGCATTAATTTATTCAGGTTAGTGCTGTCCATTAATTATTACAACCAGCCTTTCTCTCCCCCCAACAATAATAGCCCGGCGTGTCTGTAGCTGTCAAAAACAAGCTGAAACAATTTCATCTGTGAGCAGAGAAACAAACACCATCGCCTCTCTCAGTCGCTCTGGTGCTCTGTAGTGTAACGGCCTTTAATCAGGCCCTGGTGTATTTTCTGTTTGTTTATTATGTGATAGTGAGAACATAGCCTCCAAATGTGTTATGTCGGTGCGTAGCCTCACTGAACATTTCCTGGGGAGGGGGAAATTGATAGGCGGTTTCATAATTAAGCAAATTATATTATTTGGTGAGCAACTAAACACTTATTACAATGCCTGCTCCTATCTCCACAGAGACATGAAAAGTCTCACTTTGTTGCCAGGGTTATTTATTCCTTGAGTTTCCACATCTGTTCCTCTGAGTGAGTTTGCATCCCTTTGTTTCACGTTCACTTTTGTAGTTCTTTGCATTGAGCAAAGCACCGCGCTGTTTTTATTCGGATTTTAAAGCTATGCAAATAAGAAAGTTGCTACAAAAACACCCTGACATCAAACGTGCTGCTGCCATTGACCGTTTTTCAGCTAATTCAGACATTTTTTTTTTACCCAAATCGTTTTTGTTTATCACCAGAGGCCTCAGGAATAAAGAACGGCTGACTTCTTATATCTGAAGCCGTAATGGCCCCTCTGACAGCGGGCTATTAATGAGCAGCCATTTTGTGCCTTTGACTGTAGTTGCACTGGGCTTCATTAATTTCCACAGGTCTCAGAGGTGAGCAAACGGGCGGGGGGGGGACGCAACACAACTGATGCTTGATCATCACTTTTTTAGTCTTTTCCGTGTGCACTGAAGCACATATATGTGTGCATATCTGTGTGTTGTCTGCATATTTGTGGCCATGCTAACTGCCTTAGCGTGTTAAACGATGACCTTACCCCCTCTTGTTTGGATGCAGCGGCTTGCTCTGTTACACATGGGGCCACCGCAGGGTCAGAGGAGGAAATAAGAGGGTCTTTAGAGGACAAACCCACCATTAGGTCACCACAGGTGTGCTGCCTGCTGTTTTCCACTTGTTCTTCTTGTGACTCACTCTTTCCTTTTCCTTTATTCTCAGGTGGTAAGAGAGCAGGGATAGAAAGTAGCAGAATTTCATGGTGTTGTTTATCCTGTTATCTCACATGTGTGGCAAGAGAAGTCCCAGTATCTGCATGTTTTTGAAGATCTACACCTAATATCAAAATAATTTGACTTTTTCTAAATTATTGTTAAAATGAATGAAACTGGCTCAGTTTAGAGGACAGCGGTATAAATACAATTGTGGCCACTAACAGTGCGATGCCAGAAAGAGATGTTCCCTCTTCATCTGTCTTTGTACTCCTCCCCTCCCTCCTTCCCCCTGCTCACTGCTGATATATCTCTCTTCACTCCCTCACCTCTGTCCTCCCGCCTGTGCTCTCTCCCGCCAGCAGAGACAATAAATATCATGTCACGAGGATGGCAATGCTCCTTCATGGAACACTGCATGTTTATTAGAGGCAGGAGAAGTTTAAGAGAAATGCTAACAGTGTTCATTAATGGGCCGCATCCGCGTTTGATGAGGCATGGCACATCCTAGCCACCGGCCAAACGGGAGAGCAGGCGGCGCTTTCGGGGGGAGGGTTTGAGGGGGACATAACGGCCACTGGTAAACGGCCGGTAATTGCGTCCAAATTGTACGGCAAGAAGGCCTCTCAAGGACTGACAGTGACGGAGCAATTATGGCAAGCCAAGCGAGCTGTGTCAAATTAGCCCTCTCCTCCCTTTCCTCCTTATTCCGAAGCCCAACCCCTTCTGCCACCCGCTGATGGGGAGTCATATTTCTTTGCCCTACATAGCAGCAAGAAGGTATAAACCCTTGATTGTGAATGATAGGCAAGACAAGCCATGGCAGCTCGATGATTCAAATAGTAAATAGCTTTGTTCCTGGGGTCACGTGGGGTCTAAGCAGGTATAAAGATGTTTAAGATCCATTTGAAAGGGAGAAGTTTGGTGCTAAGGAGAGGGGGGAGTGTTGTGGATGGGTGTGTCCCAGCTCCCCCAACTGAAGGAGTCTTCAACGAGGAAGGTCATCAGTCAGTGTTGCCTGTCAGGGATGGATCACATGCAGTAGAGTGCGCCTGACTTTGGTAATTACATCTGACTGCTGAGTGGGGATGTCTTCTTTTGTGGGCCCACAATGACTGCATAATTTATAATTAACCGCAATCAGATCAGTCACAAGGATGTTCATCACGCTTTTCTTTCTATGTGTGTTTGTTTGGCTCAGTTTTACTATTCCTATATATACTCGTTTTTCCAAAAATTGTCTAACATTTTTCTTCTCCTTCACACTCTTCTCACCTCAGGTTCTCTCTGATTTATCCTTTATCCATCCATTGTTGTTTATGCAAACCAGAAGAACAAGAAGAACAACTTATTGGCTTGATATGCAAACTTTAGGTGGAGCAAATGGGTTTTATGAAGATCACAGTGAAAGGGATCAATAGCACTGATGATTCAAGGTGTCAATCCATACATGCAAGCACATTCTAATTGATTTCCTCCTATTGATTTCACTTGTGCCTCTGTGGCTCCGGTTAAGACAGGAACATGTAGTGTATTTGTGTTTGATGATAGAATCCAGACACTGATTAGTCCTACAGCGTGGTAAGATTAACATTGCTTACTTTGATTTATGATTGTAATGCATATTAAATAAACCACAGACACTCTGTGCTGGGTTTGAATTATGATTAAAGTAGCATCATTTATACGCTGTAATGTGATAATCATCATATGGATAANNNNTGACATTCATTTCCTGCATACTTTAAGATTCTTTGTATTTTAGTTTATAATTTATGATTATACTAATTTTACTTTAACTAGAGGATGAAGACCTTGTTGTGATAAGGTTAGGAAAGTATGGCTGGAGTTAACATCCGATTCCAGGAAATGAATGTCAATCGCTGTAATGTCCTCTGGAGTGATGGACACATCACCGCGGTGTAAGTGTGTGTGTGCATGCTCATGTGCCCATGTATATGCGTCCATCAAAGTTCTAAGTTGAGTCCAAGTAAATCAATCTTGTTACTGCCATTAATGTCACTTTCAGCTCATCATTCTCAAATTATAATTAATAATAGATAGCTTATGGGCATAAATGTTAATGCAAAATTGCATAGAATTTTATGCTCTGGAAATGAAATGCCTTAGTTAACCTCTTAACGTTAAAGAGCTGCTCCACTTCCGCACAGATACAAAAATCCTAATGAGTGAAAACAGGCTAAGAACGTCCTCTCCAAACTTTCCTCTTAGTCTGAAGCAGGAGCATTCCTCTCATTCCACGCCGAGCTTTGACATGGTCTGCTTGAATAGTAAACAGTTGGTTGATTATTGATTCTACTCCTAAAAGCAATTCCAGCTAATGTGCGCAGAAATAACATGTCAGCACCAGTTGCTGGTCATTTTTATGATAAGTGCACTTTCCAAAAAGCAGGTTTCCGAGGCTTTATTCCTTCTTTACATCTTCAATATCCCTCAGCTGCCTCCTGTATGTGATTAGACAGATTAGACCACTGGGACCTGACCCAGACTGTATACCATGTATTGATTAGCTATTAACCCACTAACACTATGTAATCCAAGCTAAACGCTCCCACATTTGATGGCTGCGGCCTGAGTTTGAATCAAGGTTGCCTCAGGACATAAATGTTGATTTCTTCCCTTTTTTTGCCAAGAAAACTCAGATGGTGAGAAGCATCTTTGCAGTAACATTACATATTAATGCCGTCTCCAGTTATGTTCTTAAAACATGATGAGTACACTGAGGCTGAGTTGCCTCCAGGATTAATTATTGACACTGTCCTTTGCGCAACCTGATCTAAAAGTATGCTCACTGTTCCATGAAGAAAAAAAGAAAAAGTACTTATTGAAAAATATGTTTCTGCTGTAACTTAATGAAGTTATTTCTTGTCAACATGCTACAAGACTGGAGTAAGAACTGAGTTCTGAATGGAAGTCTTCGTCATTAGGATTCTTTTATATTATTTAACGTCTACATGCCTTGTCTGTGATGCATTTTAGGGCAGTCTGTCAAAGAAATTAGATCATAGATTTATTTGGGAATTTTTAGAATTTAGGGAGGTGACGTTTAGATACAAGCCAGTAAATCACTGGAGCAAAAACAACTATTACCATGAACCTGTGCATGCGGTTAGGATATATCACAGGCGTTCCTGGCTTGTCTCTCCTGCCCGCTGCAGCCCCTCGTGGTATGTTTTTGTTTGTTAGAGGGATTCATGTGTCCTCTTGATTATTCATAAGCCATTGTTTTCAAGCATGAACTGCTCTATTCTTATTTGTCAGCTGAGTGTCAGTGGATGGCACCGGCACGCCTCCCAGCACCTCCAGAGACTCTCCCCCTGACAAGGACATTTTTTTTTTCCACCCCCATCTTCTTGAAGCTTCTGCTGTAATGAAAACTAAATACACACATCTTCCCCTGCTGTCTTATCCAACTCTCTTTTACTCTTCTCTCCTTATTTTATCCTTCTCCCTCTGCTTTCCTGACACCTCGGCCAATGGGAGTTGTATCTGTGCCCTGCGGTTGTCAGTAGAGGCAGCCAATAAGCAATCAAATGGCGGCCGGTGGCTGAGACAAAGGAGTACTCTGCCTTTTTCTGAGGTGCTGCAGCGGGCCGTACAGAAGGGGCTTGCATGTATAATTAAGTGAGAGAAGGAAGCTGGGGCCACTTAATCTTCCCCCTAATGGTGATCCTAGCTCCATCACTGGGACCCCTCTGGGGGGGCCGTACCCCAAAGACCCACTCTCTGGGTCAACGCTGTCCCCCAATTGTCATTGGCAAATCTTTTTTATCGTCCGGAAGAGCTGTTTTCCTGAACCGCTGGCATTGATCCATTCATCATGGCTTTGTTCCTTTAAGAAGTGTGAGGGCACGCCAAGGGTCTGCCGAATGGGCTATTTATCATCCAGCGGAGAAAAATAGCGAGAGAACTGAGGAAATGCATATTTCAAATAGAGTTTTTCTCAGCGCATACAATTGACTTGTTTTGTCTGAATGGTTCCGGTCACTGATGTGACTTATACAAGCCATTGAGCGGCAAAGAGACATACCTGTTAGCTTGTTGATTCCTCTTGTCTGCCTGTGTTGATATTTCCTTAAATGTATTGTGTTGTAAAAGAAAGAAAAGAAAAATATTTCATTGTCGGTAATATGTTGGGTTATTTAGAAATCACGTTTTGAATCAGGGTTTGAATCATTTACAAGTTTTATTATATTCCACCTTTTCTATGAACTTTTATATTAAAATGTTTTTGATTACATGAATTGGAAAGTATTTAGTTTGGGGTTTTGCAGAAACCTTCAGCCACCTCTAATTTCTTAACCAAACAGGAAAGGTGCAGCCGTTTAGTGGAACATGTCCAAACATAAATGAAAATGGTACGACTCCCTCCGTTCTGAAACCTTTGCTTTAATAGACTTTGTTTAAGCAGCCTTCAGGAATACTTCTCCAGGCTTTTTGAAGGACTTTCCAAAGTGCTTCTTTGAATGGTGGCTACCTTTTGAATCATTCCCTGTCAAGTTGATCCCACACTGTCTTAGTGATGTTAAGGTCTAGTCTCTGGGGAGGATTCATCTCTTCGTAAGACCTGTTGATCCCGATTTTCAGCCCAGTTTGTGTGTCATTGAACATACTTCAGTCTTTTCTTCATGCGTTTATTCCTTAATGATGGCTTCTTAATAGCCATAGCAGAGATCATTCCGGATCACCCTTTTGAGATGAGAAGGTGGGCAAACAAAAGTAGGGCAGGTTCACATGAACCAAATTTTATATCTCAACATATGCAATATATATTTTGATCTTTTTTTTTTTTAGCCCTAAGCTAAAACATCAGACTAGGTCTGACACATGTTTTGTTCTCCACTTTTTCCATTTTTCTCTAAATTTGTTAAGGACAGTGTATACCATGCTAAGATGGTACAGAACTTGAACTTGAGATTTTTCAACAACTAACAGGTCACCTTTTGTGGATTTCAATGGTCAGGATGACACACACCAGGCCAACGAGTCTGAGGTGTATTCCAGGGCAAGCCCAAGCCTCAGAGGGGAGCAGGGAGATTTTAAAATCGATAGGATATCTCACAGGAACCCACTGCAGGGAGGCGAACACGGGGCCCTTGTCCTTTGTCCTAGTCTGGCTGCAGTGTTTTAAAACAACTAGTGATGACAGTCCTGATTGAGAATAGATAGAAGCCTGTGCATGTTTTTAATTCAGGTTGGGGGGGGGGGGGGGGGGGGGGGGGGGGGGGGGGGGGGGGGGGGGGGGGGGGGGGGGGGGGGGGGGGGGGGG
>JBBDHI010000025.1:12094366-12111150 GCA_037177115.1 Craterocephalus stercusmuscarum
TTTTCATTAAAACAAAAAGGAAAGAGGGGGACAGTTTCAGCACGTTTTTAGTGATTATGTTGCATATGTTACAGTGTTTCGCCACCACAGTGTTGACTTAAAAAATAAAAGGCATAGTCGTCTACAAATGTGATAAATGTCTCCCTTTTTCTTACAAGTCTGCTTCTGCTCTGTCTGGGAGGCAGAGAAAGGCAATAATTGTCTTTAATAAAGTTAAAAAGAGCAGGGATGGGTATTGGATGTTTCTGGTCCATGTCGGCTTCTGGGACAGTCAAGCTTTTTATAAACAAGCAAGACTTTGAAGGGTTTTCCCAAGTTCTGTCATTTAAATTACTTGCAACCCTGGCAGTGATCACAACCGCATGCCCAGGTCCCCCTGTTGGTCTTCTCCTGGCTCTATGTATGCCCTTTACAGCTGGGGTTTACAGCTGTGCAGAAATGAGGTGATCACAACAGCGTCGTTGCTGAAGAGGGCACCCTTATAGGTCGTCTCCCTCGGCGGAGCTGAAGCTGCTCCTGCGGCTGCTGTCCTTGGATGCAGCTTCAGGGGAGCCGGCCGAGAGGAGCGGGTCAGTGCCAAATGGCGACAGGGGGTCGTCCATCAGGATCTCGTCCAGCTGGTGCTCCTCCTTTAGCGAGGCGGTGAAGAAGTCTGTAAAGTGGGATAGCGGGTCGGAAAACGTGGTGCAAGCGTCAGCGCCAGGGATGTGATCCTGCGGCCCGCTGACGGTAGCGATGGACGGCACGCCGGTCACCACGGCTATCCTCTGGAGGTAGTCGCTGTTGGGGTCCTCCTGGTAAAGCGGCGGCTGCGGTGGTTGTGGGGCCTGGGGAGGAGATTGCTGCTGTTGCTGTTGTTGTTGTTGCTGCTGTTTGAGGAGGTGGGAGGATAAGTCCACTGTCCCCAAGGCGGTGGCCATGTTTGGGAGTCCATGTGCTCGTGCCTGGATCTCAAGCTCCTGCAATAAGAACAGTAGTTAGTTGTATCTAATCTTTCTGCACATGATAATTAAGCAGGGAGTAGCAGTGACACCATTACCACCACACCTTTTTTTTGTTTGATTTTTTACATCTCCTCCGCATACTGAGGTCAGGTAGGGATGTTTAGATGTTGCCATGTAATCCTCTCCCACACAGTTGATTCCTATCACCTTTCAGTGTCATCACAAAGCACTATTTGACCTTTTGATACCCATCCTTCATCATCATTAGTGGCCAATATTTCCTGAGTTTTTGTGTTGTTGTTTTTGTCTTCTCTCTTTTCTGTTGAAGTGATTACAGACTTTATATTCTTCCATCCCCTGAAGTTTGTATAAACACATACATCCGTCTTTAAATATGCCTCATTGTTCTTTGTTAAACATTTGCTGTCTTTAGTTTATTTCTAAGTGAGTTAGCTTTGATTTCTGATCTACATTTCACAGAAATCTACAAGGTAGAGTGACCTTTTACAACGAATGACAAGGATGGAGTGTCTCAGTTAACTAAACAGGAATATCTTAGCATTACAGTCAAAAAGTCCACACAGAGCTGATCTGACGGTTATGAAATTCCTTCTTTTTGTGATTCCCTGTGAGAGCTACTGCGAGTTATTGCTTCAACCATGTGTTTCATCGCTGTGTTTACCACCAAAGCACACTACACACATAATGACCCTTAGATTTTATTACCTGGATCCTCAGCAGGAGCCTCCTGTTGGCTTGCTCCAGCTTCTTCTGACGGCTTTCCAGCTCCCGAGCGTGCTGCTGCTCCTTCTGCAGCCACCTTATGTACTCCACCGAGGCCTTAAGTATGGTGCCTTTGTTCCACCTCATGTCACTGCAGATGGGAGAGATGTGCAGAATAACCTTTTTACACAGAAGTCCCTGATGTAGGCAGAATATCCTTTGCAATAAAGAAAAGGGGGGGAATAGGGAAAAGTTTTAGCAGAGGCTTTTTCCCCCTTTTATGATATGAATAAGAAATGGAGACTTACATGGGGCAATTATTCATCCTTGGACATTACACGGGGACATAGAATGGGGATTTTAATAGAATAGTTAAGTAGCTATGTGGAAAGTCCATTCTTGTACCGCCTTGTTCAGTAAAATTAATCCTCGAGTAAAAATAGGTGAGGGAAAATGAGCTAAGTAGGAAGGCACGGAGAAAAATGGAGCCTTGGACTTAAGGTGCTAGAGTGCAAGTCATTCTTTTGCAGGTATTATTACTTTTTTAAAAAGGACAAGGGACCTGCAGTAAAATTGTCCTTTTCCACACAAGTGAGACGTTGGTCTGATCAGCACTAATAATCTCTTTTATCCCGTGTTAATGGTACAGTGACAACGCTAACCTTCCATTTAAATTCGAAGCAAAGTTCAACTGCGAATAGACGGACGGTGTTCCGTGCTCCATCTCGGTGTTCCAATTGTGCTTCAAACTGATTCAAATGGCGTGGCCCGATTCTATGCATTTGACCCTTTCCTCATCATTCATGCTTCGAGATGAACTGCCGGGACCCGACGAAGGGACGTACATCTCTAAGTGCGCAGACTGCAATGAAAAGTTCAAGTGCAGCCCTTGAAATTTGACTGAAATGTGCTTGAATAGTCATTTGAATTCAATGAGCAACATGTAAAGTGTCTCTGTGCTGGAAATTTAATAAGATTCTCTCACTACACGAGCTCTTGTCATCCTTTTGGTGATATAAAATGAAACGGGGGCATTGTTTCTGTCAGTATATTCAAGATTTTGCAACTTACGGGTCGTTCGACTTTGGTATGAGAGTCCCAAGCTCCTTAATTCTGTAGTTAATGTTGTATCTTCGCCTTCTTTCAACTAAGCAGAGCAAGAAATAGAAAGCAAGAGTTGATTAGAGTATTGCCAGATGATGTGCAAAGAGTTAGCTCATTCTCGGCTAATAAGCAAAAAAGCCAGCAAAGGAACACTTACTCAAATTATGGTTGTCTTTCTTCTGCCTCTCTTTGGCCATCACCCTGGTGTCATGCTCTGTCAAAAAATAAATCACAAAGGAGAACGAATGGATTAGCAATGCACACTGATTTAGAAGTTGAAAGACAACGATCAGAAAACTGCACAGAGAGTCTAGTCAGTCGATGCACACAATCAGTTATTTTGAGGGAGTTCATAGCCGGGGTCACAGTGTAAAGCTTCTGTGCATTGGTCTGCACTGCAGAATCAAGCCTGACCTCCTAACGCACACACACACACACACACACACACATTCACAGAGCCCAGTTTATCCCCTCTGGCATGTGTGAAGCTCATTGTAAAAGAAAAAAAATTTGTGACCACTTTTAGACTACTTATTCTGCAATTAAGACATTTTAGCAAATTCACTAATCTGTCCTGGAGAGGGACAAAAATGTCAATGCATCCATGTTTGTATTCACATTCTTCCAAATTAGGTAGTTAGGGACCTGAGATTGGATTTCCCAATTTGTCTCTGTTGATTCTATCAAGACAATTTAAGGTCTGTGTAACAGCCCATTGTTCTCTCTGCCCACACTTAAATGAAACGGAGGGTAATTTACTTATTTGCCCATTGAGGGCGGAGGATTCTTCAGGCATCCTTTCTATTTCCTAAATCAATTAGAGTTTTTTAGCCTTATCCTTAGGATTAATAAGAAATGTCTAAAGGGCACGCTGGGATTGTGGTGAAAAAGCCTGCACATTTCTGAAGCTAATTAAGAAACTCTGCGACAAGCAGGACATTGTGAAATACCAGACAGAAATAAACATTCACTTTGTTTGCCTGACACACACACACGTGAACATGAATTTAGCACAAATGGTTTGCCAGTAGGTTGCCTTTTTTTAAGTTTCTGTTCTTCCATCAAAGCTTCAGAGCATAAAGGAACCACTTTTAATTATAATTTTCAGATGTTTTTTAAGTTCAAATTCTCCAAATAACAAAGAGAACCGTAGCTTATTTTGAACTTCTTGACAAATTGGTTGTTTACTCAATACTATGGTATGAGTTCATACCTGTGTATTCCCTTTTTACAGTGAGCTTTGTGGGATTAGATGTGGGGCTCATTCCACCATTAGGGGGGTTCATACCTTGTTCACCCCCATAGACGTCCAGCATGCTGCTACTGATGGATACCTATAAGTAGGAGAGAGGGGAGAGGCAGAGGAAGGGGAAGCACATTAATACTTCAACCAAGCACACGATTTTCACAGAAAAAAAAAGTCGTTTTTTAGCAGCTTTGTGTGGCACTGACAAAAATGACAAGAGGTGAGTAAAATAATCAGAGCCCTCAGGCTTCTGACTGGACTTCCCAACAGGGGGCCGTAGTCCCTCATCTAACCCAGCAGGGCAGGGCAAACCCTGTGCTGTGACCCTCAATTGTTGCCATGTTTAGATTACTTGTTGGCTTACATGACAAAGAGTAGAACAACTTAACAAGAATGGAAGCTAAGTGTAACCTTTATCAGACAGTCCTTGGTGCTGACCCCCAACCCAGACTTGCTGCTTTCTATGGGTTGATTTTACCAGATGCTTTGCCTTGATCTACAAAAGGCACCATTTTCAAACCCCTCTCAGTTGAGACACTGATGCGTTCTGTGTTTAAAAACAGCATCCCATTAGATGAAAAGGCTAGCTAGGTCAACTGCATGAACAGAGGCAAAACTGTTTTCCTATGGGTCTCTTCTTGTCTGGGAAAGCATGCCTCGCTTCTACAATAATAACGCCTTTTCACAGGCCAGGGACGCGTCAGGATATAGCGTGCTGACACACATGTGTGTCTAATTCGCATTTGTGTATTTATGGGAAAGAATCCCTACAGGAGTCGCCATGGTTTCCATGATGAGTGCAGCCAATTTTATCCATGACGTGTGTCAAATGTTACTACTGGAGTGGTGAATGGGATAAGGCTGCATGTCATGTCGGGAGATGGGACGGAATGTGAAAGGGAGAGGAAACAAAACAGAAGACACGGCTACCATGTCAGATATTTGCAGGTGGTTTGTGGGTGTTAAATTTTTCTGTCTTATATTAAAGAATATAAAATGAGGAGAAGGGGAGGAGGAGGCAAACATGTACATGAAAACAAAGTATCACAACAATTCCCTTCCTGCTTCAACTGGAATCACCTCAATCCCTCCGTTGTCTGTGTTCATGATTGTTTACAGCGATACAATGCGATGCATCGTACTGTATGACTAATTAGGACGAACTGATCCATTTAACCATGGCATCATTTCTGAACAAGCCCATGGGGAGTGCATGCATTAGGCCAATCCAACGGCTTACTAACTCCTTCCAACCAAATCTCTCACTCTGCTCTCTTCAGTTGCGCTTCTGTCTTCTTCGGAAACCTACTGATTCTTCCTTTCCTCCTCCTCCGACTCTGCTCCTTATCGCTTTCTCCCTTGCTCATTCCTTTACTGTCACACTATCTGCTGGGTTTTACTCTGTTTCACATTATCTGCACGAAGGATTCTTTGTATGTATCTCTTCCTGTATCTACGGTTTGTGCATATCAGAGACTCTGCATTTGCAACGGACAGAGCCATATTCCCCGAGCAAACTGACCTTTTAACTGCTTCCTGACCATGAATTCTTCTGATAGTCTGCAATGTTTTCTCATTAGCTCCCCTGATAAGAGCGGACTTCAATGGAACATTGTCCTTCATTTTTATGAAAACTTAATCTACTTTGTTAAACTTCTTTAGTGATGTGACAAATGTTGCTAAGCCTGAGTGAACTTTGACTCAGCTTGTGGCTTAAGCTGACCTCAAAGTGAGGCAGGTCCCCTTTTTCCCAAGCTAGTCAAGCCTGCAACTTGGGTGGAAGAACAACACTTTCAAGTCTTAAAAGAGAGAAGTCATCGATTGATGAACGTGACAGAAACCTAACCTCGTCTGCTTTGAGTTGCTTAACAGACAAAAGCAGGGGGATTCAGAGATGAATGCGAAAGACATGCAAAAAAATTGGCTAGTCTGAGGGGTGTGCAGGGTTAAAATGTCTGTTAAAGCAAGACTTAATGTGATTCATACTTACATTGTTTTGCATTATGATGTTAGGCTCCATGCAATCCAAGCCTCCATCATTGAAACCGGATTCAAGACTAATTAGGTCATCAATAACTTCATCCATTGGAAACTAAAAGAAAACAGTAATTTCAGTGTACTCCAGGACAGATCAATGATGTTTGCATCCTGTCCAAGTCTTTCAAGATCTCAACATTCAAACCATAATCGCCATGAAAACAGGGAGGAACTGTTGCCAGTCTAATCCAATAACAGACAAGTTTTTCACAGCCACATTCAGTGGGTTGTTAGCACTGATGGCAGGAAAAGCATGCATCTGTTAACGAACTAGTTTTCTCCTTTGAAAGAGTTCTCTCACCAGAGACTGCATGTCTGAAGTTATTGATGAGCACATCAGAGAGAGAGGGAAATCAATAGCCGCACCACTTTGTTTGGATGTTAAGTTACTCTGCATAAAGATTCAAAGCCAGTCCAGATATAACTTTTGTGCTTCTGAAGTATCTGAATGCTCACTATCCATCCCAACAAAGTGCCTGCGGTGATGTATTGCTCTTGATTGGAAAGCATTAAGAAATACAGCAGATCAAAATCAATAGAAGAAAATATTTTAGCAGGAATTGGGACTGTTGACGGGAAATGCTTCAAGGATGTTGTGAAACCTCTGAAAATTATGACCCACAGTTTATCAGTATGTGGCCCAGCCTGTGGCTCGAAATTTTTGTCGCAGTGTGACTCAGGCACACTGTGAGCTCTCTCATTTTCAGTTCCATGTATTCATCATTCTTATTCTTTCTTTTTCCACTTACCTCGCTGTCATGATTGGCCATAGTGAGCAGGGTGACGGGGCTGTTGGGGCTGCTGCTGTCGCTGACGGGGGGCATGTGTCCGTTCCTCATGATTGGGACCGTGGCGAGTGGCTGGCCAGGGGTGTGTGGATGTGGCACGGTGTGGCCTGATCCAGCCGAAGAGGCCAGCTTGGAGCCCAGCGTCAGGTACTGCTTCACCGGCTGATTCTGGCTTTGGTGGAGGTGGAACTTGGAGTTTTCCAGGTGGCTTTGTACCTGCAGAGAAAAGCAAATGAAATTTTTGTTTGACTTGGTCGACTTCAGAAAATAAGTAGATCAGGATAGAGGCGATTGCGCATAGTTTCTCCTCCGCTGATGCATTGCTGACTCAGAGTACGCTCTCAGGAACTGCAAGATGATCAAGTTCAGTACATGGATATAGATGCCCTCATATTAGTCAGTAAAGTAGAGTTAACTTGCAGGCTTTCATCTGTTTTGTAAAGTGTATATTTGCACTCATATTACAGTATATTCATTATGCTATTAGGATTTATCCCCAAGGTGTTTTTGGTAAAATGACAACTTAGCCAAAGATTTTTGTGCTAGTTTTTAACTAAAACAGATGGTAGTGGTGTAGGTTAAAGTATTTTAACCCAAGTTTGAAAGCAGCGTACTATTTCTTTGTACCAACACCAGTAATCTTACATTGCGTTTAAAATGACTGTCATCCAAATCAACAAAGCCGTTGTATAAGGTTTGCAAGTAAGCGTAATAAGATATTAAAACACAAAGAAATTTCAGTTTTTCTCAACTTAGATTTTCTTACTTTTGAAGCTCTGGTTGCATCCCGCATTTTGTAGTAACTGCAGTCACTTAAGTGTGGCATTCTCAGAAAAGCAGGTAATCTTCGGTTTGGTTTAGTCTCGTTTAGCAGCAGGTCAGTTTTAGGGATCCAGGTCTGCTGATGATGTCCCGTTAAGCTGCTGAGTTCTCAGTGAGGGTCAGTCCCTTCCAGGCCCCTACCAGTGTTATATAAAGGGCCCTAAGTGAACTAATTAAGCCCACAGCTGGGCGTAAGCCTTTATGTTGCGTAGCATGATAATCACTTCAAACAGCAGACTGTTAGATCATCCAGGGTTTGATCACTGCAGGATATCTGCCTTTTAGTGTCTATCACTAATTCATCTAGACCGCCCCTTTCTGTTTGGCGGACCAATCAGCGGTCATCTCCCAAAGTCCTCTGCTGTCCGCTTCAGGGGTTGTGCAGCACAATTGACCCTTGTTCCTGAATGAGAGTTTTAAATAACTCCTCTAATGCCATTTTTAACCAAGTCATTTCATTCATTGGATTTAATGTAGATAGCAAAGTATTTTCTGTGTTTCAGGTAAAATAAGTGCAATAAGGTTATTTTGAGCTCTTTCTTATTAAATGAGAGTTATTTTCAGACGGAACATCTCACCTTAAATGGCCAATTATATTACTTGCTTGGTTCTCACAAAGAAGTTCTGTTGTAACTCTATTAGTTAATGACTTGGAAGGTATTTCGGGTAGCAGGAATAATATATGTAATTTTAGCAGTGATTTTACAAACCTACTTTTGTCATTTGACAGTAGTCGGTTTATTTATCTTTATTGTTTTTTCTTTGAATAACCAAATGACCAAAGCTTCAACATGACTGACCGAAGCTAATCAATCAGAGCCAGAGGAAACTGTGATAAGCAGCAGTGCTGGTGGTGTACCAGATTCAGTTGACTTTGCTGTGTATTTTAACTGACAAGGGAAGTGAAACCTGGCATTTACAAAAGAGAGATTTCTCATTTTATCTGCTCCTACATTCATAGTGACACATTTAGAGTTCTTTTTTGGTCTAATAAACAGGTGACAGATGTTATTCAGGCGACCGAGAAAAATCGTAAAAAAGTATTCAAAGCTAGGCTCTGTAGCAGTAGCTTAAAAGCGAAAGAAATGTTGTCAAAATGACAACAAAAAGAGGGGAATAAAGTTTTTTGTGTACTTTAGAAAGTTATTTTGACAAATTGACTTGTTGAAACTGATTATATAGCTTGAGCTAAGCACATTATGTTTGCTGACTTAAAGCAACAACAACACTTCTTTATAATAGATTAAATGTCAATTGGCACACCACTCAAAACTTTTAGCTTTTAGCTGGCAGCCTACCAGCACACCCAAGCTTATTAAATTCTCCTTGTCAGCTGGACTAGCTGTCCTAATTCACCAGCAGCCACCTAACCGAGAAGAAGCTCATCACAATACTCAACTTGTCAGTTGCAACTGAGAGCTCCTATCTGACTTCTCCTGGCCAAACAAGATCCCAGTTGTTAGCCAATCAACATTTTTTCCACTACGGATAGCAGGAGGGATGCCAGAGCTGCTACACACCACATCTGCTTTGTGTGACAGCGGATTGTCCTGGTTTTACTTCGGCCCTCTCTCACTACTGTAAATGCCGGAGACACGCTTGTTATCCACTTAAGGGAATCTGATTAGATTTGAGCAGTAATGGTGCTTCAGTCACCAAGGCCAGCCGTGACAATGCTGGGCCTGTGCATGTGTGAAGTGAAATTTATCTCTGCCTGCCATACACATGGGATAGGAATGAGATAAGAATCTAATCAATCAAGGTTCAAGTTTGGGATTGTTGTGGATGTTTCAGACCTCTCAGTTTTTCTCTTTTCCAATAAGGACACCAGCACCTGCCTCAACAATCGAGGCTGTGTCTGAGATTACTGGCAGAGAAGAGGTCACAGGTTCATTCTCTGTTTATACACATTAGCACTGTTACAGCAGACATGCAAACGCCTAGTAAGCTGAGAGGACCGTCGCTTTGTTTTTGTTTTGGTTTTATTATCACCATTTCTTGAAAAAACTAGCTTCATTTCCTTTAAATTCATTTTAGCACAATTTGCTTTACATTTGATGATCAGTTTGACTTCCTGTGTCCAGATAAACGATCTAAACTCGTAAGTCATCAGAAAATCACTAGTATCTTCCTAATTTCATTATTCTCATTACAGATGCTTAAATCCCTGAAATAAGGATATAAGATCCGGAATATGCTCGTCTGCACTCTGCACGCCCTTTTTCTCCCTTTTCTCTTCAACCAAACTTCTCCCCACTCTCGTCACCAACGTCCCCTGATTAGTTTTGTATGAATTCACTGAGTCAATCATATATAACAAGTGCACAAAACACTAACAGCAGCTAGAAAACGTTTCACAGCGATGCCTCGGTGAAAATTCAAAAGGAAACTTTATCCACGCTCTGCTCTATCCACAACTTTAGAGCCCTCTTTTAATGTACAGTACTCTCTGAACGCAAGCTTTCTTCAGCCCCTCTCTGTGCAATGCATTTAATAGTTGTCATTTACCTCACAGTTAAAAGGTGTATTTCTCTCGTCCACACTGAAATGCTGCATTCACAGTCATTCTAGCAGGCGAACTCCCAGCTTTTTCCTCAAAATGAATAAGCTCTTGCCAAACTCAGTTTCACTCTTGCCCAAGTTCTTCTTTCACTTCAGAAAAATCCAACAACTTATGAAACACTGGGTGATGGTGACATTAGTTAGCTGTACAAATTGTGGACAAACCTTGTGCAGAGGTTTGGATTCGTTTCTGCAAAAAACATTACGCTTTACAACATTTTATCGCAGTGACGGAATGCAGAGTGGGAATGTTGAATGATCTTTCCCCCCATCTTGAATCTAAGATAAGATGAAAGTGGAACAAAAAGCCTTCTCAGTTATGCTTACTGTATTTTTGCTGAGCCTGCTACCAGTAAATAGCTGTAACCACAGACTAGATTGCGAAATATGTGGGAAGATAAAACTTGGATAGAGAACTTATCAAAAAATTGCATTCCATGGTGGCTATTCCGTTTTTCTGCTTTATACATGTCTGACAATCCCTTTTGCATGATACACAAATACACACAAATACACTTTTCTAAATGTGCCCTAAATTCCGTGTTGATTCCCCCCTACCTGCAGAAGTTGGATCTCTGTCAAGGTGATCACTTTGACCACACAACAACGGCTCATGGCTATCCAGAGTGGCAGCGTCTCCCACCACAGGAGCTGCAGATTCTTACAGAACAAGAAAAATGCTCGACTCTTACAGCCGTGTCTCACACCGAGACATGAGGACTAGAAGAGGAAGAAGGAGAGAGGTGCAGCAGCCTCCTTCCTGAGCTTTTGCAGAAATATCAGAAAGGAAGGCTTGACACGTCAGCTTATTTGGGAGCTGCACGGGCAGTTTCCTGTGTGCATGTTTCTGGTCAGAAAAAGGCCTGACAGAGGCAAAAGTACAGATGGCAGTTTTGGGGTCGTGCGTAGAAGTGAAAAAAGTTGACAGAATGTGAGTTCCTGCTTGTGGATCACTATGCTTTCCTGCCTGCAGAAGATCCAGCTCAGCTCAGCACATTCTGCCAGGTTATCTTCATGAAACTCACTTCCTTTGAAACACCACTGAACCACCACAGTTACAGAGTCAGTATGGGAAACACACTGAAACCTCTGCATGTGTGGAAATTGTTCAGTGTGTTCATGCAAACGTAAGTGCTGGACAACAGCAATATTTAAAAAAACATTTTATGCTAGTCAAAGGTTTTATTTGAACATGTTTTTCTGACTCAGATATAGATATAAAAACATAAAATTTCTTAAAAGTTGAACTAACACTCCCACTGTCCAGTAATGTCATTATGTGGCCTTAGCCCTGCGTGCCGGTTCCACTGTTTCCATCCATGTCTTTGACCCAGAGGTGGCAGAGGAAGCCAATACACAGAAGAGGAGATGGAAGCTGCTTACAACACAGAATAAGAACAAATGATAACATGAATCACATTTAAGAAACTAAAAAATAGATACAAGGACAATAGGAGAGTAGCTCTGGGACAATGACAGTATTTCATTAGTTGCCTAGTTGGTAAAAAATTGGAGTTGACTTTGCAATGAATGCACTTGGGCACTAAAAAAGCCAATACAGATATTTGTTAGAATGTCATTAGGAACCGTTGATGCCCTGCTTCCTGGTCCTGTCGTTGCAGAATTAAATAAGTGAATGAATAAGTCAAAACTCTGAAAAACTATGAGGTTGGTTAGAAACAAATCATGATAGCTGAGAAATCTCAGACAAATCAGCTGCTCCAACATCTATTAGTTGTGTTTGGCTTGTAGCATAGCTGCTACCAGCGTTAGCTCAGAATGTTTGTCCTGTAATTTGGAGCGCCCGAAAGAAGGTGATGTCATTTCTAGCTAATTGGTGTTCCTGTCGCAGCAGCTAGACCCCTTCAAGATAGTCAATCTACAATTATCCAAAGTAAAGGCAGAAAATCCCAAACCAAATGTAAACGTCCCCCAGTCTATAAACCCACAACTCTCACATACATAACATAGTCATAGAGACATCCATAGCAACCGCATACATGCACACAGACACACAGACACACAGACACACACACGCCTAACCCATGTACATGGAATGATGTTTTGAAGCCCTATCCTTCCCTCACCAGTCGTATCAAGGAAACTAGACACTTGAGAAACAGATATAAAACTATGCACAGCCGAACACCATAAAAGCTAAAATACGCCTCTCTGTGTGTTTAATGTGTAAATACTTCAGACTAAAACCTTCAAGAACTTTAAAAACTAATAAAAGTATTCTAAAATCACTTCTGAAGCACACAGGAAGTGAACTGAACAGATGAATCATATTGATGCAGCATTTCACAAACAACCTCACATTAAAAGTGTAATCATTGATAACAAATCTGTGCTATTTCTAGATGCTTTCACTGGAAAAATATTACAAAAATTCTAAAATTATTAGAGAAATAAAATAAAGATAACATTGTACTGCAGGTGGTTAATGGGTGCAGCCATTTTGTAAACAAGATATTTGAGGTCTAGTACAACTTATGAGGTCTCCATTCAGAAAATGAGGCCATTTGGTCTTTTCAGGTAAAAAATTCCTTTGGAAAGATGGCCTTGGACGATTGCCTTCTCTCTTCACAGGCACGCTCAGACATTTTCTGGAGTGTCTCAGTTCTTAAAGGCACAAACGACATAAAAAAATAAAAAATCTCATATGACATGTGAACCGATCGTGAAAAAGTGAAATTTAGGAAATGTCAGAGCTGAACAACTCCTGAATCCTGACAAATTGAGTGCCACAGTTTTATACTCATTGCTGATTCAGTGATTATTGCAAACAGCAACTGGGGGTTTTGTATCTTTTGATACACTGTAATAAACACATCAGAATTAATTTGAGGACATTGAATGTAATAAGACAAATTGAATCACAATGATTTAGTTAAATCAGGCCAACATAGATTATGTTTTTTGAAGAGGAAGTCTCCTTTCAGCTGTTAAAATGCAGTTTGTCCTACACGTGTTCATGGAAAATGATTCGATTAGACACAGAATGCCAGTATTGATATGACTGTACATGTACAGTAATGTCTCATTCTCTTATTTTGCTATGTCTACAATTCTGTGTACAGGTTTTTGTTGTTGTTGTTGTTATTTAATGTATCAATATAACAGCATAAATCATGGTCTGTTGATGCCTGCAGCCTCCAGTCCCTCGCCCGATTTTCTTCTATCCACCATTACCCATGTGTCTATTTGTCTCCTTTTTTTGTTTATTTGATGTCTTCTTTGTGTACAGTCTGGCAGATCTATCCAAATTCCTGGCTGGCCATTTTTGGCTCATCTTGGCTCAAGCCACAAGTCCTCACCTTTGTTAGTCCCTGTGAACAGCATGTTTTAAACATCAGGGACTTCCTGTAAGAGCTGGCCTGCTTCTGAGACAACACTTCAAAGTGCATCTCCAACATCTGAGGACTGTTTTATCCTGCTAGAAAAGGAATGCATAATGGGCACAGCACCACTGCACTTTTAATGATTCTCATATGAATTAAATATTACTGCTATTTTAACTGGATTACACGTGAAATTGTGTGTGTGAGCCAGTGTGTTCTTGTTACCTTGATGAAATATTGAATTTATGTAAATAGTTTGCTTTTAACAGTTCTGTGAAAATAATTAAGATTCATACTTAAAGGCAGCTTAGTGTAAAACAATCTAAAGTTATTTTCCCGTTCATATTTTTGTTTCATCAATATTGTTGCAAATATCTGAAGTGTTAGTTTGAGAAGCAAATATATTTTTTTAAACTTCAAATCGGCGCTCAGCTAGAAAGGTGAAGATAGAAAACTACGTTGCTTTTTTTTTTGTTTGTTTGTTTAGTTTTTTTGGGCCAAATTCTGACTTTGAAACATGCAAAAGTTGAGTCTTTCTGCTTCTCACTGACTCATTTGTGCAAATTTAGCAAATGTTACGTAAACAACTTCAGTCGACTGAGAGACTTCGGAAAGATGAGAGCATATGGGAGGAGAAGAAGGCGGATGCAGTTCAGCCTTGCCTTTCAGTCAGTACAGAGGAGATGTAATTAGTCAAAATGGAATAATATGATTTTTGCCACTAAATCAGTTAGAGCACATTATTCTCTGTGAGCAGTGAAAAGGAGCCTGTTCACAGGAACACCTGAGAGGTCATAGATCCACTACACACATGCATACATTCTTGTATGCATGCACAGTGCTTCACAGAGGCATGCTTGTAAAACTTTGCCTCTTATGTATCCTGCTCACAGATTAGTTGGTGACCTCGCATGCCTCTCCAGAAGTTACTAGTAAAGATATTCTCATCTGATCTTGCAAGCCAACATCTAAATCTTCCTTAAAGAATGAAGAATTAATTGAATATATAGGACATATTAGGTTTCTTGCTTATGAGAGTTTATATATGTTGTACATTCATAAAGCCAAGGGACGGTTCCTCTTCCAAGTTGTAATACTTTCATCTTTTCACAGATGTGTTTTTGACCAGGGGGTCAAACCAGGGGTCAAAAACAATGACCCCTGGTTTGAACCCACTTCCGTGTCAGCCCGGACTTTATTTTTAGGCATACCATCACTGGAATTTAGCTCCACGTTCCTCAGAGCAACTTGAAATGATGGAGCAAATTGTACAGTGCACACAAATAATTTGGACGAAGCTTTTTTGGCCACAAAATGATCTTACGACGCTTGATAGACGTTAAGCACGTGGATCACCCGGAGTTACTTAGATTTATGAAGTCCAATTGTGGAGGGAGGAGAGAGTAATGGTTCACAGACAAAATGCAGAACGGTTGAGCAGATCATGGTTAGTAATAGTTACATTTTCATTTTTATTGCTCTTTTTTGTCACTTTTTTATTCTCTTGCTTAATAGTTCAGTGTGTGTTACTCTCATAACGCTGTATTAAGAATTAAGCGTCAGAGATGAGGATAATGTGTAAACTGCTGTGTAGTAGTTCTGAAAAGGAACTTTCATCCTTGACCCTCACTGTCCAGTGAGCTGGAAGAGGATGGGCCAGTGTTTAGCATTGCTTCTCCAAATGATGTCAGAGAGCTTGACTATAGACAACCTTTAATCTCTCACTTTGGCAGAAGGTGAAAAGAAGCCCTGGTGAGCTCCAACTGTAACTATTACGATGAAGTCTTATTAAAAATATGCACATGATTGATTGCAAGACCATGGTCAGGAAGTTTAAAGCCTGGGACAAAGAAATCTTTGATGATGCAAGCAAGTGTAGGTTTTCTTTAGTATAATACTGATGTAGCCTTGTCTAATAATACATTTCTGTTTGTTGAGTCTTATTACCGCCACATGTTTTTGCTTGTGTACCTTTGCCTGGCCGTCTGTTAGCAGCATCATCAAGTTTCAGACCAATTTTTATAAAATTTTCAAGAAATCTCTGAAGTGGTTTAGAGAAGAGATGATTAGATTTGGGGTCTGTTCTGGATCTCAGCCACACAACTTCAGAATTGCCATAATGTTCCGTAACATAAATCAACACCAGTTTTTTATTGTTTTAACTGATTTTTATCTTAACCATAAAGAGGACTGCTAAAAATGTAATTGAAAAGCTTAAGTTGATTCTGGGAAGCTGATCAGTCCTAAAATGCCACCTCTAAGCTAACAATGTACAGTATACAGTTGCAACCAGCACCAAAGTCTCTGATAAATGAAGAACATCTATTATAGCTAAGTTTAGGGCAACAGGAAAAAATGTGATGGGAATCATTTCTGTCAGTACACTATCATTGTTAATTGACTTTTTCTTTCAGATATTCTTTCTTGTGATCAGAGTAATTAAAATAATTATAGATTGAAACTATTCAGTATTAAAGTGTATCTTGGTTTGTAGCCACAGTATGTCTGCATAGTTAAAGCATATTCAGCATCAGGAAGGGTATAAATCAATAAATGATTCCAGAAAATGATTGCGCTGTCTGTAGTTCTGCTGCCATCTTTCTCAGAAAAATATTTTCCTTGATGAATTCAGCAAACCAGAACAAATAATAGAAGTAAATGTGACCTGTCTGTAAAGTTTCTGAAGTTCGGAAAAATGGGAGGATATTTTTAAAACCCCACAAAATATCAAATTTTCCGTGTTTCTTTATGTTATACTTGGGTAAACTATTACAGACTGATCATGTTCAAATATTGTACTCTAAATAGAAAAAAATGTAATCTTGATGTAAATGTTCTATAAAATAAACAGAAAAGGAATTATGAAATATGATTTTAACTTGTTTAATAACACATTGCTTTATTTTAGTTCATTTATTCAATATTTTATTCACCCATTTATGTTTCATAACTTTTAATTATTGATTTATACTATTTTATTAACACTTGAACCTCCAAGGTGGTAAAAGTTACAACTTTGCTTTTTCAAATGCATGCATCTCTGTTAAAATAAAATCCCTATGCTTCTCATTGCATGACTTTTCCTAAAATTGTTCAAGGAGGAATCGCTGGGGGGAGAGAGTGATGATCCGACATTTTTACCCGGTCATGATGAGTCATCAAGTGAGGATGAGTTTATGACGGATCGCCGACCACGGAAAAGGCCCCGGCTTTT
>JBBDHI010000025.1:12330051-12346410 GCA_037177115.1 Craterocephalus stercusmuscarum
ATTTAAATCTAAAGAATAGGTGAAACAAAAACCTATGTAGGTCATATAACATGGCATGAAGCCATGTTATGTGAGTTTTATGTTTTAACTCATGTATGCTTAATATATTATAGCTTTTACAGAGTTTCTAGAAGAAGGGTAATAAAAGTTCAGAGGCATGCTAAAGCATCTCTTTTTGAAGAATCAGGAAAAGTTAAAGAAACTGAAAGAGGATTCTAAGATACAAAAAGATTACAAAAGCTGGACTATTGTACCAACAAGTCGGATCAGCCATTGGCAAAAATATTACCGAACTTTGCAGATTTGTAGGTGCAGGAGCCAAAACAACATTTTACGTGTTCATGAGGTGGCACAGGTGTATTGCAGCATCAGCATCTCGGTGGTGGGTGTGTTGCTGTGGGCGTGTGTCATGAAGGGATATAAGGTGAACCACACCTCACTGGCTTTGTTTGAGTTTGGAATGGATGAGGAAGTGTGAACTCTGTGGTGTCACACATTTATGTTGACTGCGTATAGTGCATCCCGTGTGCATATAAAGTATCAATTATGGTTTTTCCTTTGAAATAAAGGTGGAACAGTGACTCTGAAAGAATAAAGTATCATTGCTAACACAGAAGTCTGTGGAATATTATTGGAACGCGCGTCTAGTGACTAACACCAACCCCGAGTTTAGCGCACAGCTACATTTTTTTCAATATTTTACGCTCCTGTTACTTTTTACAGTCTGTTTTCATATTTGCTTTAAACAGCATCACAACCTTTTCTTTGTCTCTGATCTTTCTCATGAACAGTATGGACCTTATGAGTTCTGATCTCTGCAACTACAGGTGAACGGACGCGACTTCTCCAAGGTTGAGCATGAAGAAGGTGTGGCTGACGCCATCAGGCGAGACCCCATTGTCGTCCAGGTCCTCCGGCGAACGCCTACCAGAGCCGCAAATGCTGTTGGGCATAACCCCAGCAGCTCACCGCAAGATGCATGTGTGGTGGACGTTTGCACACAAACAGACATCACCTTCGAGCACATCATGGCATTGGCCAAGCTTCGGCCCACAACTCCACCTGTCCCTGACATCTGTCCTTTCCTGCTCTCTGACAGGTGAGGTGCTACAGATAGATTCCCTATACATGTCATGAAATAGTGCTGGAAAACATTTTTCTTATGACAAAATAAAGTAAAGCTGAGATATTGTGATTTTATGCACAGCCAAACTGGCACGCTGTAATTGGTTCAATGTGCTACATCCATTATCTTTAATGGGGACTTTTCCTGGGTGATTAAAAACCCACAGGCTGATTGAGAAGGCCTCCCGATACTGCATTCATCCTGTGTGTATTTATTAGGTTGACTGGACAGCAAATAAAAGTTGCCTCATAAAACTATTTAAAAAAATCTAAAATAATTCACAAAATGTGTGGGAAATCTGGCAGATACATATAAGTATAAGCAAGAAGTTATCAAATATGGCCTAGAATGACCCCATATGTGTGAAAACACTGACATATGTTGATGATATTTACAAAATATGATTTTTCTCTCGTAGCTGTCATTCCATCCACACCATGGAACACGAGTTTTACGAATGTCCGGAGTATCTGTCTAACACCCTGACAAATGTGGAGAGGACGGAAGAATATGAGTATGAGGTACAGTTTTGCTTCATAAACACCATTACCTGGTTCAGAAAAAGCATGTCTGATGAACTAAGAGGGAGCCATCACCGCATTGTTTGTTGAACTTCACTGGCCATCCATGGGCCCATGTAGATAAAATAACTGTTCAACTCATCAACCTTAATGATCCTGGTCACTCTGTAACTTCCCTATTTGAGAAACACCAATTTCAAATTTTCCCTTAGACTAAAAATATCAAACTCTGCCTTGACCCGGGGATAGAAATCCAAAAAAAAGCTTTACTCCAAAAGCTATTTATTATAAAATTGCATTTACGTTCCGCACACTTTCTCGTGTGGCAGGTACACCACTCAGTGAACCTTGAGGCCCCGTAAGGTGACAGTGATGGGTGATATTTGCCACTGGTAGTGATCCTCGCTGGTTTAATAGGCACTTCCTGGTTCAGTGAACTGCATTGTGGGTCATTAGGATCTCTCTGCTGCCAGCTGTGGCCTTATACCTTACAGCATCGTCTTTATAAGAGCCTCCTGTGTGGATTAGAGGTGGAGTGGTGAAAGGCTTGTGTGTGGTAATAACAGTTGTGTCAGAACAAGGTCAGCTGTACTGCATTCTCATACTTTACCCCCACCTGTCAGACACGCACACGCCAAATCGTCTGTCCTCACTTTTCCGTGTCCATCCATGTGTATCTAACTGAAACAAGAATAGTTTTCCTCTTGGATGGAAATGGAATAGGGCTGCTATTCCCAGGAACATTACTTCTGACTGGCAGGTTTACCTTCACATTAAACCGATTGCTCATAATACTCCTGCAACTTCTGCCGTCTGCCCAACCACAACACTGATAAATATCAGCAGCAATTTATTTGCCACGATTACATAAAGTATGGATGTTTTGACCGTAGCAATAAATGTTTTCCCCTATGTATGATGCAAAAGTTAAATGAATGAAAAAATTTAAATATAGCTGCAATATAACTGCTTAAAGATGATGGGGTTTCAGTATAAGGCAGCAAACATTCTTCTCTTTCTGTTGAATTCTTCGTGATTTTCCGAGCTGAGAACACTGGGCGATGCCAACTCCAGGTAATGGAAAAATTAATAATATAAAACAAAAACAATATGATTAGAATAAAAACGAATCCGTAAATGTCAACTGAGCTGTCGTTCAGAATTAATATTGTGATGTTAGACTGGATTAGGCAGAGAATTTATTAAGTCGACTTGTGTGTTCACAGTAATAGAAGAGTCCACTGCTGTGTATGTGTGTGGTGGGGATAATTACGTTTGCCATGAGATTTATTCTTTGCATTAGCTCATAACTCAGTTTTTGACAGCAAACAAAAAGCCATAAGGAAGCCAGACCTCTAGCTTCAGTTTTAACCAGTTTCATGAAATCTGCTACTATTTCTTTCATAGATTTATCGTGAGTCAAAAATATATATTAAAAGCAAAAACAACAAACAAAAAGATTTAAAAAAAAAATAGAGCAGAAAGGATGCCTGACATTAAAACAATCATTCAGGTAAAGACAATTGTAACTAACTGCTTAAGGGAAGTCATAATCTGTAATGAGGAAACGATGAGCCAGCGAACATTACACTTGGCAGTAATTACTTCTCAATGAAACATGGAAGCCATGGTTAACTGCATGGCAGACTGTACTGTTTTTACCAGATGTTTAATGTGCCCCTAAAAGACAGAATGCCACCTACTGTCAGTGAGCCTTTATCCCTATTACAGACATTTACATTCACATTGTTGGCCAGGTGAAGTCATTTTAAGTCTCTTCTATGCCATACATTATATGACACAGCATGAACATTATGATCCAGCCATCACTAATTACAGAATTTACTGAAACCTGGAAAACCACCCCATGTGCCACACATATAATCTCAATTAACACGGCTGTGGTTTCACTGTCAGGGTTGTCCAGATTAACCAGTGTACTAAACTGGTGAGGAGAGAGAGAAGTACAGAGCAACACATGATGTTAGTTTCATAAACTCCCTTCACAGGCAGTCTTTGAAGGTCATGTCTGTGAGCACAGGGGGGTTAAATGCCACAAAAATTAATTTCTTTCCCTGTCAATCTCTGCTATCGTGGTTTCCCAAGACGGAATAACAAGGGCCTGAGGTTTAATTCTTGCCCCCTCCTCCGCCCTCCCGTCCCTTTTTACCCCGCAGCCACTCCCTCGCCCCTTCTTTCATATTATCATAGAGGTGAAATGAATTTGGCAGGGTTAGGTTAATAGAGATTACCTCCGGAGTTATCTTTATGTGATTACCTTTATACACAGCAGAGATCAAAAGGAGCCAGTTGTTAGCAGGACTAACTTGAGATAAATTTCCTGTAGGTGGTGTAGATGGGGATAGGCATTAAATACCTTCTCCATGTTTCTGGGGTCAGTTTGATATTTACAGGCTTTTAATCATAAATACACAAATCACATCCTTGACCAATGTGTTTTTGTTTGCCTTTATTTTTCCAGGTAAAATATTTGAGAACCAGAAGGGCGTCAAACTCAAGCTAACCCAATTTGCACCATCAACTGTATGAAATGATGCATCTTCTCGGCAGATGAAACTCTCCTTGCTTTAATGACTGTGTGATGAACCCAGTGTTTACTCTTTGTTTTTCTATTGTGAAGAAGTGAGAGGAAGGAAAAAAAAAACCTGCCATGACTTGATGGCTTCATTTAGCTTCATATTCCAAACATCTGAATGGATATGGTTTGATGGATTTAAACAGAGCAAATGAAACCAAGACAGTGGGTCTTGTTTTACTTGAAGCACTGCTGTGATGAAAGTTTTAGTTTTATGAGAAAACAATTGATTTGTTTGGTTAGAGTGGGCAAATGTATGTGAAGGAGAAAAGGTGAACTCAAAAGATAACACCAGAAAATATACCAAACTGTTTAGTAGCCTGAATTCTTTTCAATCTGGAAAAGTAGCAGCTTACTAAAGTACAAATATGGATGCACCATATCTGTATTTTTATGTATATTTTTATTATACCATGTTAAATTTGGACCTTTTGTGGAAACTACAAATTATTTATGCTTCTTTCTTTATGTGTAACAGGAAGTAGAGCTGCATAGGCAGAACTCCCAGGAGAAGCTTGGCCTGACACTATGCTACCGGACCGATGATGAGGAGGACACTGGAATCTATGTCAGCCAGGTGGAGAGAAACTACTGTTTAACTGTTTGGTTTAGGATTAGGTGACCTAATGCTTGCTAAAGTCCCCTGAGTAGCTCCTAAAAGCTGTTTAAATAGTAAACAGAAAGATCTTGAAACAAAAGTCTGTTCATGAAGGTCACATTATGACCGGTTTTGGATCAAGAAGTTAGTGAATGAGAAATCAAACCCTTTATGCATTCCCATCTTTGTCTTACAAAGTGATGCAAAAGTCAAATTGAATTTGAGTGGAAGGAGAAAAAAATGTTTTCCAATCACACATCAACTCAGAACAAGACACGCGTGGCCAACGAGGAAGTCAAGTTTGAAATATGATTCACTTCCTGCCTTTGTCCTCCTCCCTTTCTAATTGAAAAGTTTTAATTAGCTCTGAGTAACAATATTTTTTCCCCTGAAACAATAAGGTAAATGACACACTCTTCTATTCAGTGGAACCCATTTGAACACCAAACACACGAAGCGTTGAGAGAACATGTGGTGGTGATTTTCTTCTCTCTTTCAATTCAAATCATGGCTGGCTTGGAAAGAAAACTTCCTCTTGCAAACCTGGTGATAAGGCAGAATGAAAACAAATTATTGAGCTATCCAAGACAAACTCAAATGAATGAAGCAATTCCAAGGAATTTAAGCACTGCCAGCTAAATTGGAAAAAAAAAGTCTTCAGTGTGACTGCAGGTGCAGTTTCAATCCCATTATGAAGACACAAGCAAAGCGGTGAAAAATAAGAGCAGCAGGATTAGCTAACCAACAAACGGACACGCAAGGCAAAGTTACAAACACATCCTTTTTAATGAATCCTAACTCTTGTAAACTCCTCTAGTTTTTCACCTGTTCCTCTTGAACTGTGAAAACCATCTCCCACCGGCAGAGCGCATCTATTTTTGTTTGTTTGGTAAAAGAATAAAAATGCTAATCTTCCTCATTAAAATGCATGTATTGGTGCAACTTTAGAAAACACTGGATTTTTTTTTTCCTTTTTTCCAATCCCATGTCTACTCTATTCTCTATTCTCCTTTTTCCACGTTTCCCAGTATCTCTTGATCTTCAATGCCAGAACAACACAATTTATGCAAGTATTAAATGTTGCTGCAGCATGTGTGCACATCCACCGGGACGCCATCTGAAACACAGGTGTTGATTCATTTATCTGAAATAGAACTACATCCTTGCTGCAAACACTCGCACGTTTTTATGTTGTATCTGCTTTCACATCCTCCATGGCTCACCTACGCTACGTGTGTAAAGACTTACAAGTCACATCACTCTCACCAACTAAAGACTGGGAAGACTGTGAATCCAGCTGCTTCTGAGGAGGGAAAGAACTTTTCTTTATGAAAAAAGAAACAAATTCTCCTTACATAAGAAATGATAAAACAAGAGTGTGACACATTACTGATGTTTTTGGGAGGATACAGAAATGCACGATGGCTAGATGTCAGAATGATTTTTGTTTTTTCGTGCAGGTGGAGCCGAACAGCATCGCAGCAAGAGATGGGCGCATCAAGGAAGGCGATCGCATTCTCCAGGTAAATATTTTCATCTCTCCATAAAAAAACGTACTTTTGACTTCTGTTTTTCTTTCCTTGGTTTAAATTTCTGTCCTTCTCTAATGACCACAGATTTGAATTTAGACTAAAGAGAAAATCAAATTCTAAATCTTCCTTTTCTGTTGGTAGAAAAGCTTTGGCAGTAGATCCTCCGTGCTGCTCGTAAGACAGCCTTGGATGAGATTATTCAAGCTGCTGTTGTCTTCCGTCTGGGCAAGGATATGTATATTTAATCACCTCGTTTTACCAGGGAAAATTAAAGTCCTTAGCTGCAGTTATACCCGGCACTACATCATCTGTAGGACCACTCTCTTTGTTGCAGCCCTGCTTTGCCGCTCATTATGCAGAAAACCCCCTATGGGGTCAGAGATTGTGAATAGCTTTCTTTTTAACTAAGGTCTCTCTTTGTAAGTATAACTGGAGCACGGACTTTGTGCCATAAAAGCAAATGATACTGAGGATTTGGAGGTGAAATTGAAAACCAGTGTTTCTTTCTAAATGTGAGTGTAAAACCGTGCAATATTGTGTTTTTTGCAAAATGTCTAGACGTGTTTTAAAACAGCTCCACTAGTTTTAGGAAATTGTTTTATTTGCACTTGTTTTCCCCACAAAAAAAGAAGGTGGCCCTTTAGCTTTTCAGTATCACTAGGTGTGTGCTACTGAGGCGAGGAGCCCTTTGCTAATCCTTTACAGAAAGCTACAAGCAGAATTTTTTGTAATCATATGTATATGCATTCATTTGCATGTTGGCAGACTTTGAGTGCATGCATCCCATATGTCTGACCTCTTATAGAGGTTCACATAGGACCTTATGTTTCCTCCTTCCTGTCTGGTCAGTGCCTCTCCATTAAAGTGTTCATTTTCTATAGCTTGTTTAATCTTTATATTCTTATAATTTTGTATTTGTATAATTTTCTTCTTTTCATACACCAACAGTTGCTTATTATCTAAGTGGCACATGCACAATTTAACTGCAACTGACGTTGTATAATTACAATGAAGCCTATTCTATTCTATTTAAGATTTGAGAGCATCACAGTCCATACAATCTGAAGCATTTGTGCAGCTTCAGTGTTATTATGATGCTGTGACAGGACAATGCCTGCTAATTTGGCCATTTACAACATTAGAAAATCACATATTTTCATTTTATGATGCTTGAATGATGCTTTATCTCTAAAGTAATTTTTGGTATGAAATATATTTGCCTTCATAAAGAAGTTGGCAAAGCAAGGCAATAAATTAAGAATGCTTATTTCAGTCATTCTTTGTGATATTGCCCCTAATTTAAATAAAATTACATTTCAGATAGCCTGGGCAGCAGCAGACTATATATCACCCGGACCTCTCCTCTATTGTATGCTGCTCTCTTAAGTGCCTCCATTCTCAGAATATAGTGTTTGTTTCCTAGTTCTTTGAATGATTATGGGGGAGTAAGGCCTGCTGTACTTCTGGCCCTATTATCTTCGTCTGACAGCCCCATTAGTCTAGAGGAGGAAAAGATGAACGCCACCTGTCAAAGAAGAGTTAATTGTATGTCTGGATGGCGTAGTGTCCGCAGTCTCACAGCTGACTCCCTTTGCCGAGTTCTGCAGTCTGTCTGCTGCCTCTCAGAAATGAAGAAAAGTGGTAGTGGAGATCGCTCGTGGAAGGTCGAGAAATGTGTGTAGAAAAAAAAATCAGGGTTTAAGTTGTCTGAGAAAATGGGATCAATATGGGCTTTTTTCATGCTTTATTGTGCATATGGATTAAAAACATTTATTTCCATCATTCTTCCATTTAATTTGTTCATTTTTCATTCATTCATTTCATCACTATCTTTCTATTTGATGCAGATAAATGGCTGTGAAGTGCAAGACAGAGAGAAAGCGGTTGCTTTGTTGTCAAGTGAAGAAGCAAGGAGCATCATACTACTGGTGACAAGACCAGAAATCCCGGTAAACACACACAAACACACACCAAAACGCTGCACTCCTGCTCTGTCTTTACATTTTCTATTGTCGAGTGGTAAAGAATAGGTTTTTATTTCCTTTCGGCGTGGCTGTTTGTAGCTCCGACACATTCACACATTTTGACATCCAAACAAAACCAAAGACACTCTTTACTGACAAGATCTTGGGATTACAGCTGGAGGAAGAGGCTGGATGGCTGGATGATGAGCAACAGGAGCTGGTCGAGGAGCTGAAGATGGAAATCCTGGAGGAGAGGAGAAAGCAGAGGGAGCGTAGCTTTGACAGGGGAGATGAGGTGAGGATGTTAACTAAGTGAAACAAACCAAAACAAAAAGGAATGTCCAGGAGAAAGATGGATATAGGAGGAGTGTTAGAAAGCTCAGTTTACTGGAAGCAGCTATTACCACTACAGGCAAAAGAACATAAGGAGACATTAGCCTCCACATTGTGTGTCATTAGCCCATTATTTTGTAGTCTAATACATCATATAAAGATAAGTAGGTAAACAAAGTAGGGAGAATTTCTGCTAATATTTCTCTTAACTTAACATTTTATGCATTTACAATGTCTAAAATGGATTTTTTAGCATCCGGCTTGCTGTTTATATGCATCTTCATTTCATCCAGGTGATTTTCTTCATTAATGTACAAACAACCCTTATGCAGAAAGGCATTTGCCATTTTTTGTTTAACAAGCAGAGCATTTATCCACAAACTGTAAACTATAGCGTTTGATCCCCTGTTTGAGCCCCTCAATAAAGTACATTAAAGTTTTTTAAATACCACAAAATTCCAGCCCCATTCACTAATAAAAGCGTTTCAGCCTCCCTAAGGTCAGGGTTAGGAAGTCAGGACAAATTACCACTTGTATTTGCATTTGTACTTTTCTCCACTACTGTAGATTTTTCTACATAAAATATAGAAAAAGAGGAGTTAGGGGTTCCTCAATTAATGTTTAGATTTCATAAAATCCTTCAAACTGTCCCTTGAAGGTTAAAAACAATGCTTAATTCAAATATTACTGAGTAATATCTGACCTGACTCGATCACTTCTTACCTGGTACAGTATTTAAATCATGTGAAACAGATTTGTTGATATTTTTTGTCCCCATTTACCAGCAACAAGCTGAAGAGGAGATAACCACAGACACAGCTACCTGTTCCTCCAACAATCAAGACAGTGGATTTGGGCGGAGTACAGACAGTCCAGAGCACCAGCCCCTGCTTGCCAGACTGCATCGGAGGAGCCCCGCCCGCTACCTGAGGGATCGATGGCGGTCAGAGCATCCACAAACGAGGCGAGGGGCTGCTGTGCCACAGGAAACTCAGGGTATAAGACCATTGCTTGCTGGGCAAGATCATGAAGGGGTGGGAAGCATCCGCAATGGAGGTGGGATCCTTGGTTTAGAGAATCGCTTCCAGCAACTCCTCGAGCTCAAGTGTCAGATTCGTAACGGAGGCGAGTGTGGAGTGTACTCCATTCGACACAGTATCGAGTGTAGTCTCACGGAGCAAGGCGGAGGGGACGGAGAAGAGGAAGATGATGCAGGAGGAGGAGGAGTGGAGCAGGAGTTGAGGATGCTAAACGAGGAGCTGCGTAGCATTGAGTTAGAATGCCAGAGCATCATGCAAGCCCATCAGCTACGTCAGTCCCACCAGCCCCCGCCCTGCTCACCAGGAAGCAGCCCCAAAGATGGACACAAGCAACACATCAGGCTGGCAGACATTCATGAACATCCGGAGAGGTCAGACACTGACAAGACCCGGGAGAAGGACAGCTCCAGTGCCTACAACACAGCAGAGAGTGCCCGGTCCACACCCCTGGGTATGGAGAGATCTCCTGATCACTCTCTGCAAAGACATGTCAGCATCACCAACCAGAAAAACCTCAGACTGGCCTCTTCCACACCTTCCAGTCCTATCCCCATCCCCAAGCCTCAAGGCAAAAGTAGAAACTGTAGACCAGCGGATCCAGGCCCGCTTATCTCGAGCAGCCCAGACCAGAGCAACCCATCGCGATCTGAGTCCGACCCCGCTCTGCCGGCAGACGATGAAAGGTGTGACAAGAGGGGGAGGACCAGAGATTCAAAGAGAGGCCTCCCCTATGGTTCCTCCTTTCAGACAGCCACCTATCATGGCCATGGAGGATCCAAACAATTACAGGTATGTATTGTAAAAGGAAAAAGATAATTCTTTGAGTGTGAGTATGGCAACAGTGACCCAGAAATTGTTTTGAATTGCAGAGCTACATGCAGCTGCTACAACAGCACTCATCCCTGGAGTATTCACAAAGCCAGCTGAGTCTACTGAGTGTCTGTCGAGATCCTGTGCATCGTAACGGACGCTCCGGGGAACCCCGCCTAGAGTGGAAAGTCAAAGTTCGTGCCGACGGGACACGGTACGTTGCACGAAGGCCCGCTCGTGACCGTATACTGAGGGAGCGGGCTTTAAGGATCAGAGAAGAGAGGAGTGGGGGCATGACAACAGACGATGATGCTATGAGTGAGATGAAGATGGGTCGCTACTGGAGCAAAGAAGAGAGGAAGCAGCACTTGGCACGGGCCAGGGAGCAAAGGAAAAGGAGGGAGTTCATGCAGAAGAGTCGGCTCGAATGTCTCAAGGAGGGGCCGACGAGTGGAGCTGAGGGCAGGAAAGAGATCAATATTTTGGAGCTAAGTCACAAAAAGATGATGAAGAGGCGAAACAAAAAGATTTTGGACAATTGGATGACCATCCAAGAACTGATGAGCCATGGAGCGAGAGTCCCAGAGGGCTCCAAAGTACATAATGCCTTCCTTTCTGTCACTACAGTTTAATGGACCCATTTAAATGATGCTTATTTAATACTAAGCTCTTCTATATCAGGCAGCCTAAATGTCAGGAGCCACCGCTTGGTTTAAAAGAGTCCGTTTGAGAGACTAAATCAAGAATGTCAATGTTGAGGACTTTTGTAGCATTTGCGATGCAACTTTGTACTTACAATTTAAGAATGTTCAATCATCGGTGTCACACCTGAGCCATTGAAACCATGAGTTAACCGTTTCTTTGGCTATTTTAGCGATGAACTGGGAACTAGTAGCATGTTGGTTCAAACCGATTCATGAAGGAAATAGAGGAACCAACTCAGTAACTTTGTGTATTCTTTGAATTGTGTCTCATATTCATAGCATATGAAGCGATTTCACTTGCCTCGTTCAAAGTGGCGGTTTTTAATGAGGAAATGATACTATTTTTCACACTTTGTAATCTGTAACTTTTTTGTAAGGATTTTTTTTACACTGAATGACAATGCACTGTAAACAGCTTATTGGAGTTTTTTAGATATTTTAATCACCAAAACATCAATGTCAAGGTGAGACTATTTGATTGTACTGCAGCCCACGCTGTGCGTCAGTCCAGCAGGGGAGAAATGAGAAATCTCAAATTGCAGGAGGAAAACTTCCCATATAAAAATGCTCTTTTTATTGTATTATAATTTCACCTGAGTCCGTTTTTTGACCACTCAATTTCAAAACGCTGAAAATGTCAGCATATGGCATCTCAAAGGCTCATTTTTATTCATGAGGGCTTTTTGAAATAGTTTTACCTCTTGGCTTATGGGATCAAATGCTTAACCATCAAACTTTAATTCAAATCATAAGTCAGTGATTTTTGTTACAAATGTTGATGGGATTTGTATTTAAATTTATATTGTTAACTGCTATTTGTATTTATTGTAAATTATTTTTTATGTTCTGTCTCATTTATGTGAAGTGGCTTGACTTTAGAGGGCAACACTTTTGAAGAGGTTGTCAAGCCTATGTATTGTATTTGCAGCTTTTGACCTGAAAAGTGCTGCTTTTTAATGTAAAGTTAATTCAAGGGGGCCTTGAGTTAAGTATTTGTTGATGGTGATGTTTGTAATAAAAGAATAATAAAGCCACAGAAAGGTGTTCAGTGTCACTGACCTCTTTTGTCATTAACCAGAGTGTCTTTATGTTCACTTTATATTGCCAGGCTGGCAGCATGGCTTTGGGGATAGCATGTCAGACGTTCTTAATTAAGTAGTAAACATGCCTGCTAAAGATTTTGCTTGAAGCATGGCTGATCCTGTGAGCTGTAAGCTAATTAGCACTCATACATTCACATGATTCTTCTATGCACTGAACCTATTGAGCGTGTTGATCAAGCAGTGGACTCATTAGCTTTGGATGATGGCTTTGTGTCATCAAATGCAAAGAGCCCAAAAAGTTCTTCAGTTGTTCAGGTTGAATGGGTCCAAAAAACTAACTTTTTTAAAAGATTTTTTCACTAAAGTGTATTGTTATGAAGTAAATTTAACACACACTGTAGACATCTAGCACGTGGGGTAAAATCTGTATATGAGAAGGCAGTCAACCTGTTTCACTAACTAATTGTTTTCCAAGAAATCTTCTGACATTAACCTGCTTTGCTTTTTCTCACAAGTCGCACATTACAAGAGGCTGACTCTATAAAAGTCGAGGTAAAGGTGAGCATTCAAAATGCAATATGGCTCAAAGTATGATGTGGTCAGGACACCAATAAGAAACAAAAACAGTGTTTATTACAAAAAAAGTATTGATATCCATGATTTATTTGAAATTATTTATTTGAATTTATTAGGAGGATAAAACCTTGAGATGGTAGATTGTCAACACAAACAGACAAATGATAACAGTTGAATTTTCGCTAACTAAGCTAGCCTGAAACAGTTTTTTTTTTAAATCTGCAAATATAAAATGGGAATTAGAAACTCCTTTGTGTCTGAATGGACAAAAATAGTTCGGAATAAGACCCTTTATGACAAATCCTGCATTGCTTTTTATTGTTTTGAGTACACACTTTCAGGGGATCCACCTCAATTGAAATGAGTGCACTGAAGTAGGCAAACAACTAAATCCTGCAGGGGAGTAATGGGCTTCAAGGACTGGAGGCATATACTGTAACCTTGGCCTAGATTATTTACTGGAGCACTGCATGTCATCTTTGTGATGACAAATGCTATATCCTGATGAATGAAGAACAGACACAAGCATATGTTAAAAAAAACAAGCTCAATTCAAGTGTTTTTGTCTGCTTCTTGCAAAGCAATTGCAATTTATATGAGTAAAACAGAAACCCCCATGAGCTTTAATTTACCTTCACAATAGCAGAAGGAGCATAATCAACTGAAGTAAAGTGATTCATAAACCTTCAGCAAAGTAATCTCTAGGAACTCAAAACAATCTGTATGAAAGCATACCAAAGGTTTTGCAAGCCATTTGCTCTAATAAAGCCCTCTTTAAAGAAAACCAACCCCCTACCCCCTTAAACAACCCTCCATCAATGGAAATTTGTTGGATTTTTGGCTTCTACACACCTTGTTCTTATTCACCTTCCCAATCAAAATTTAAAAAAATAACAGAAAACAAACCATTTACGACAAATTCTGAAATCTAGTCTTATTCTCTTGGAAATAAAAACACAGCCACAGATCCACAAAGTATCACTGATATGATGTACAGTACTGACTATTTCATACCACTTGTGAATAATACACATCTGAATGAAGTAGGGTTGTTATGATCCAAGCCCTTTCTGAGTCCGGATAGGGACATGATGCTTTTTTTAGTTATGATCTCATTATTTGGGGGGTCCAAATTTTGCTTTAACTTAAAGGCGACTCTTTAATGTAAAACCCTGTTTTATGAAAATCGATTTTAGACAATGAAAAGTCAGACCCCGATGAGTATGAATACATAGTGGAAGTAGATCCAAGTTTGAATTGTCCACTCTGTGTAATTTTGAAGGGTTATAAAGAAAATAACCACTGATTAAAACCCCAATTGGGAATCACATGGGAGTAGCTAGAAAACCACTGCATCATCCTCCTGCCTTTACAACACCAACCCTCTTGATCTCCATTTCCAGACTTGTTTGAAATCAAAGCATTTTGATGTTTCATAGCATAATGGCACACAGAGTAATTTAGCCTGTCGCTAGTTTACAGCATTTATGCATTCATACGGGGGTGACTGACAGTGTAAGGGGGTTGGTTCGGATGTGGTGTGCATGTGTGGAGGGGGTGCATGTCCATTCAGCGATAGGAAGCATCAAAGCCTAACCATACTCTCATTTCAAAGCATTAAAGAGACACCGATGAAGCGTCCTTATCCCTTGTCAGTTTGCTGTGTCTGTCCACAGCCCACTGAACTGAGGAATTAATGAGACGCTTCTGACTGGCATCCCCATCACCAGGTCTTTATGCATAATATTAAATCAGGTAAGTGCTGCTACCACTTCTTTCAAAGCCTCCCCATCTCCTTATATTACTTCTAACATGCTATATATGTGTGACAGGAAGTGCCACAAGAGCCGAGAAAAAACTCGTTCCAATCGACTTCAAATTATAAATCATTAATGGCAACGCGCAAAGCAAAGATAATTGAATGCATTTGAATGTTGATCTGCTCCACACCAGTGCCACTATGTTAGTTTAGACAGGAAGAAACTGGGATTTTCATGGATGTATGACGGTTAATAACATGACCAAAATACATAGCTGATTGCTGTGTCTGAAGATTTCAAAGGAGTGGAGTTTTTTCTGAGATGTTTAGCCATGCAGAAAATCTACACTTATAAAAGGAAAAAAAGTTCAAATCATATTACTTTTTTTTTCAGATACACAAGCATGAGGATTATATATCAAATTACATATTAATAAATCCTGGAAAGCTTGCAGAATGTGGATATATCACCCCAATGTAGGTTAATTAACCAGAAGTTGCACCAGCTTGTTGGCTTAATTATAGAAAAGTAAAAAAAATCCTTAAAAACACTAACATAATATCTATATATGTGTAGAAACATGTATGAGACACGATTCTTCATGAAAAGTAAGCTTTTTCTCTCAAAAGATGCAGGAAGCTGGCAAAGACCGTTTGCATCAATTTGCAAAGTGAGAGAAACAAGATGAGGCAGTCTTCCTTTGAAATAACGAAAAACACAGCTCGTCTACAGGAGGGTCTCTGCATGTCTTAGACCCAGAGCGCTGGGGAAAACACATGACACAAATATGAGCTGAAGAGGTTGATAAAGATGGTGCGGAATCATATAAATGAGGTTTTCAGGAGTAGTTAAAAGAGCTGCAAGTGCTCCCTTATGGGGAAAAGGCCAGTGGAGCTGAGAGGGAGAAGCAGGCGAAAGCGGAGGCTTGAAACGAGCCCTGTCTTTCATGTGATAAAGATGCTAGAGAAGCAGAGCAGCAGAGGAGTATAGATCCACTGAGCATGACTTACAGTGGAATCTGAATAAAGGTGGAGAGTTAAAAGAAAATTGAATCATGTCAATATAAATCACATTCTGTGCTTCTGTTATTCAATGTATTATCAATTAGTTATCAATCAGACTTCATTTCTAAAGCACCTTTTTAGAATGTTTTGCAACTCAAAGCCAAAGAAGTCTTTGTTTCCACAGATCATCCAATCTAACCCACATTATAACAAGACTTTGGAAGTGCTGTCAGGGAGGAAAACCTGGGGATGAGCATAGAAATAAAAACGTTTTTTGTGTAACCAGAAGGAGTATTTCAATAATCAGTTCTTTTAGTAATAAAAAGTTTGTAAAAGTTTCTCTGCATCAGCTCTGACAAGATTCTGAAGATGATAAAAACTGATCTCAGTCACATTGTTAACATGTTGCTGAAAGTGAAAGTACACCACAACTTCTGTAAAACACGGTGGAGGCAGTGTTCATGATGACGCGACAGCCGTGAGCCAAATTAAATCTAACGTTAAAGGGATTTACCTTCTGCTTACATTCAGCAAAATTAATTGGATCTCACATCACAACATAGATGAACAATGACCCAATACAAACAGGAAACAACTAAAAAACACTAACAGTAAAGGCGGGGCAATGGATTAAAAAGGAGGAAACATTTTATTTACAATAAATGTTGATTCATCAATCAATCAATCAATCACTTTATTTGTCCCCCGGTGGGGCAATTGGTTGTACAGCAGAGAAGCAACACAAATGACAT
>JBBDHI010000025.1:12414101-12432044 GCA_037177115.1 Craterocephalus stercusmuscarum
GTTAAGAAGGGGTGTGTGGAGCTATACTAACAACGATTTCAGACCAAAGGATTGCAGTTTTACTTTATATAAACTATAAATTTATGATTTATTTGTGAAAAGGAAGGATTTAAAACCATGATACGTTACCTTTAAAAAAAGAATTAAGTTAACTCTCTTAGATATTCACTGTCACTGGCTTCTAACCTTATTATTAGACAAAGTCAAAGCAATTGTTCATTTAATATTTTTTAAGTTAAACTATAAGCTGTTTTGTTATAACCAATAAACAGCAGTGTTCAATCGACTTATTTGAAAACCACAACAGAATATGAATATATCCCATTCAGCATCCCAATCTGGTTGCTGTGAGACAGAACCAAATGTTTTAAGAGTGACTGTAAAGTTCGTCCGTAATACAATGTATCACTCAACAGGTTGGAATTTTAATTTAGTCCTTCAGCTACAAATTTTGAATTGCTAATACTGCCTCTTATGAAACAGTTCCTTTAATGTCAATTAAAATAAATGTGGATTCACTATAAATAGATTGATTGCTTACATCACTGAAGTTAAATTTGGTATCCAATTTTTTTTCAAATAAACTTAAAAAAAAATCTATATCCAATATCTTTGCGTGATGACTTCAAAGTGCTGTTTCATTCTAATTTTACTATCTAGGGTATTGTCAGGAAAGGAATCTTTTCTTCCAGACATTGTAAGGCACCTGGAACATTGGCAGCTGATCCTTTAAGCCTTTAGGATTATGGTGCAGAACTACTGTACATCAGTGTTAGGCCGAATTCATGTTGTACTTGTCCGCTCATGTGTGAAGCCTGTGTGCAACAACTACATCTTTTGTTTTCTCCAAACTTTTCCTTAGCAATTTTCTCAGTGTGAAGGCTTGTGCTTGGCCTGCAACAGTGATTACGTTTCTAGAACAAAGTACCTCAGCAAGATACTGCATTGTAACTTGCTCTAACATGTATGTGTGCTGCAAGAACACACTTGAAATAAAATTGTATAGTACCACACTATAATAAGAAAATGTTTGCTTTCTATTTATGCATCCTTACCTGAAAAGCTATGGCTTGGCTTAGACTATCCAAAGATGGATCTTCACCCTCTTCTTCGCTGTCTTCATCTTCACTATATAGGTGGAAAAAAAAACTCTGTGATGCAGGCAGTTATTTAGAAAACAAAACAAAATGTCAGTATTTCCTGATAAATACTTACACATGCTCAGGTTGCTGTACCCTTTTCTTCTTTTTCTTTTCTTTCTTCTTTGGAGGTTCCCTCTCTCCCAGTATGTTTTTAGGGCAGGCATAGCTCAGATGTCCCGTATCCTGTGATGGTTCATTTAGAAAACATAAAGATTTTCTTTCAGAAAGGTGATACCTGCAACCACAAGTTAAAAAAGTATCCAGTCCACAAAGGTAAGTGTACACTCACCCCACATTCATAGCATTTTGTCTTGTCTGTGTAGTTTCTTCGTCTGATAAACTCAGCTGCTCGCCCATTGTCTATGGCAATGCTGGCTTTAACTGTTCTGCCAAATAACTAGAAAACACATTTTCACCCTGATAAGTCAGTATCTATTTAAGTAAGATCACTAAGTGACGTTGTTGTTTTTGATAAGTGAATGACATTATATAGGTGAGAACTACAGTATAAAAGCTTACCTGTTTGTTGTTCACTGCTCTTGCACAGTTATGAGCTGATTCTCTGTCCAGGAAGAGAACAAACGCCACTCCTTTACTTTGGCGAGTATTTTTGTCCTTCACAATTGTAACCCTGAGATACATATTCATAGATGTTACTGTATGAAAATCTTAAGACCTTAGGCTGTAAGTTACTAATATCATTATGATGGCCGGCAATTAATTAAATATTGAGGACTCTGTAGATGTATCAATCTTGATATGTGTCGCATTATAAATTGAGACATAACCATTACTTACTTTACGACTTTTCCATATTTAGAGAACAGCTGAAATGAAAGTACGTTAGTTGCAAGCAGAGACAGGTGATGGAATTTGCTATCTGTTTTGCGAAGCAAACCAAGAGAGGTACATATTTGTAATACTTAAAAAGTATTTAAAGGATAAATTACCTTGTATACATCATTGTTAGTCAGAGAGAATGGCAGGTTTGACACATAGACTGTGCTTTTGCTTGGAGCTAAACCCCCGCTCATAATGGCGACATTAAACTGTAAGATAAAAATACGCTAATATAAACACTATCATTTGAACTCATTAAATGAACACTAAATGTTTTAACGTTACTTCAAGCAAACGAGTAAATTCACCAGATACATTACCTATGCAGATATCATCAATATAATAACACTTAAACATGTCAAAATATCATAATTGTTGTTGTACATTTTGACGAACAGAAACCAACCACATACCTATCTGTCGCATGTTGATGACGTATACGTGTTGCCCAGTAGCCGTTGTCCATGTAGCTACAGGGGAAGGCTAGGCTAACTAACCCATATAGGAAGGTGAGATTGTTTGCAATTTAAAGATTGTATCCTTAAATTTTGTTGTTATTTAGCACGCGTTTATCTTTAGAGGACCATATTATTGGAATTATTGTGGCAGTGAACCTGCTCCCTCTTCAAATTCAACGGGGCTAGCTAATTAGCTTTCCTCGCCTTGCTTTCACTTGATCTTGTAGTAGCATAATCAGCAGAAAAAATATGAGTATTGATTTGTTGCTTTTACAGTGAACTGCAATGTAAAGCAAAGCTCTTTTGATTAAATGGACAAAGGGGCACCGGACGCGTTCAGTCGAGTGCAAAAACAAACTTAAGCCGACTCAGTTCCTGCATCTCAATATTTAAAAAACACGTTTACTTTGCTCTGTACTGGGTTTCACCTAAATATAGGAATTTTCCTTATAAGATACTCTTTATTTTTTCGTTGATACCAGTGAAAACCTGTAACGTTTAATGTGTATCTCTACAGATTGTTTAGAAGATATTTTCAGAGGTCCTTTGGTGGAAAAAGTAAGTTACCAACTCTTCACAGTGCATTTATTCAACGCTGGTTTGAAGCCTTGCAACAGCGGTGTGTTAACTCGATGAAGCAGATATGCACTATTAAGCTGCATGTTGATTTATATATATATACATATATATTGTATTCCAGCTTGAGGAAATAAAATGAACAAGTGTATGGATAACTGCTTTCGTGTACAGTTCACATTCAGCATCTTTCATTCATTGCTATTTGTAGTGACATACAGAAGAGACAGAAGTATACGAGAAGTGTATGATGAGCGCTTCTTACAAGATAGACCGGTGAGTCATTTATAACATACAATTTTTTGTCTTCTTACCAGATTCCAATAGAAGTAGTGCAATTCTTTTTCAATAAGTGGTTTTGAGTTTCCTGCAAAATTATCTGACAAATGCATGGAAGGAGTTGAAATAATTTATTATTATATTTAACTGAAGTTCAAATCAAAATGTTAACTGTACACTTCTGTGTAGGGTCCGTATCCAAGGGGAGCTGGAGCAGTGGAAAGGAGAGGTCCCTTTGGCAGGCCAGAGGATGACTATAGTCGGGGTGGCTATGAATATGAAGGAGGTCCCCGTTTTTACCCAAATGGAGGTGGTCCCCGACCTTACCATGAGGATCAGAGAGGCTACCAAGGTGATGGCCTTCATTTTCCTGAACGCAGAGCCATTCCACCAGCAAGGAGGGTAAGAATGTAAATTTGTTTTGTGTATCTGTCAGTAAAACAGGTTTACAGGATAAAAAAATGTTTTAAAAACAACAACAAAAAAGAACATACAGAAAGATGAGGGATAATCCACATTGCCCACATACTAAAAAGATTTAAACTAAATTACATTTATCGTCCATGTAATGCTGTTAGTTAGTAGATCTTACATTCACAATCAATTTAATGTTTGATAGTTTTGGGTGCAAGTACCTACAAGATGTATTGATAATCAAATCATTTAAACTCCACAGTTTTTTTAAAAAAGCTGTTTGTTTTAAATTAAGATGAACGAGTATGTTGAATCGAATTTGAACATATCAGTGAGGAAGATTCAAATTAATCACTAAAGACAGACACAAAAATCACTGTAAGATCAGGAATGTTTTTTTAGAATTACTTTTTAGAATAAAGTCATCCATAGGGCTAAATAACGATGAATAAGAAGACTATTGTAGAGAGCTGAATGCTCCAAGGTGCATTGGTATTGTTTTCTAGTCACATAAAAGCCCTCAGAATTGTACTTGGATCTTGAGGTGGCTTGAGTCTTACTGTGAGTAAACATATCTTGGTATGTTGCTCTGTCCAAGTTAAAATGTTAAAGCAATGAAAAATAAGCATCTGTGGGGCTGGAACTAATTTTCAAAGTCATGTTGAAGTCAAATTAAAAATTTAGATTTAAGTGAATGGTCTAGTATCTGTGCAAAGTTTTCAAAAAGCAAAAACATCCAGTTATATGGGATTTGGTCATTTGCATATCTGTGAAGGCACCTTTACAGATATAAATGCATAATAAGTATGGAACATATGCTTATCCAGACCATATCCTTTTCAGGAGCAGTCAGGCTTATTAAGACCGTGTTTAACACCAATCTGCCAGTATTAGAACAGTACAGCCCTGCAGTTAAACAGTTGGCACTAGGAACATTCCTATAAAGGTGCACTCCAAGCTGCTGCATCTGAAATGCTGTGAGTGACTTGGAAAACATTTCACATTTAAAAGTAAAGCATACACTTACTTCTAAAACACATATAGTGTTAATGTAAGGGCAACATGCACGTCCCCTTGTCCCTGCTCTGTTGACACAATAATGCCATCCTCAACTTTGAAATGAGCATATTTTCATTTTTTCTTTTGGGTTAAACTTTTGACTTTTTTTCTCAGTACAGTTTGCTACTAAATACAGGATTTAAATGCCTTTGGAAATAAACTATTTTACTTATCTATAATCTGCATACTAACAACTATATAAAATATTTTCTACCTTTTATTTGCTGTATAGGAGGACTATCCTTACAGAGTGTCAAGGGAGGACCCACACCCAGGGCGTCCTTTGGAATTCGGGTAAACGTCTTATGTTTGTATGAGAAGAGTTAACATTGTCTCCTGTATTGTTACTCCATATCATATCACTTTGCTTGCCAGTGTTCTCAGTTTGGACAGTAGGGGACAGACTTTTCCCATGCACTCATGCACTTTTGAAGAAGTCGTCTGTGTTTTAGTTCGTCTGGTTAGTCAGAGGGGGTAGCCCCTACAGAAGTAGGCCTCCATTTTGCTGGATGTTTGTTTACATTGCAGCAATCATAAATCATGGTATGTTTGTGACCCAGAATGGCCTGGTTCACTTTATTCACGTTCCATGGCGCCTCCGCTAGGGATATCACTGTTGAAATTCCAGTCTTTTAGGGTTGGATAGACAGTGTCTTCTTTAATTTATTTATCCTTTACTGAAGTAAAAACTAGAGTTGTTCCGATACCGGTACCGGTATCGGAAATGCCTCCGATACCACCCCAAATTCTGGTATCGGTATCGGCGAGTACTGGAGTTCAGGTAGCAATTTGATACCACATAATTTATAAAAATAAGTATATTTAATGATTAGCTCTATTAGCTCTGACACAGTTCTTCTTTATTGTTCTTAAAACAGTTGCACTGTGCAGCTGTCTGCAGCCTGCTGTTTTAGAGGTTCAGACAAAGTTAGACAAAGAGCTAATAGTAATGATGTCAGTGGCGTGGCCGTATTTCACACTGGATTCTCCCACCAGCAAGACTGCATTTAAAGATAAATGGCTTCAGTTTGCTGTATTCATTTATGTTTTACAAAGACTTTAACCTGAGCCAGGCCTTATCACAACGCTAATCATATCACAGCCATGCAGGTGTAATATGACATTTATTTTATAATATTGTGGTATCAGTACTTGGTATCGGCCGATACCAATAGCACAAGTATTGGAATCGGTATCGGTAGGAAAAAAATTGTATCAGAACATCTCTAGTAAAAACCACATATTGCACATAAATTTATAATCATGAGTTAATTGCAAAGAAATACAATATTTAGGCAGCAGATTAGAGTTAACTTGACATAAATGGCTCTGCTTTATCTTATTTGGTTTCTTAATGTAGTGGTTTCAAAACTACTACAAACTGCATTCTGAAGTGTAATAAAATGCAACATTATTGCGGCAATAAGGTTTACAGGTTGCTCCTATGATGTTTGTTAATGCCAAAAATGCTCTCATAATTCAGGATGCAGTCTAGAGGTTTGAACTAAAGGAAGATGATAGGAATTATAGTCCTATCATTTGGCTTTCAAATTGTGCATACTTATCAGAAATAGTAAAAATGACATTTAAAATAGGATGGAGAGCATTAGGCATCTTATACTATGTTTGTGCAAGGAAAACCTTTTTGACTGGAAGGATACATACATATACTAAATGTTATAGCAAAACTAATGTATTTAATGCACACAGGGATACAAGGCTCTGAGTTAAACAGTTCAATGTAGGATTTAAAGTAGGCAGGAAAAGAAGCCCAGAGAAATGGTTTGAAATGAAGTGCTGCAAAGTCACTGCTTAGACAAAAGAAAAGCAGAAGAAGTAAATGAAAGCTATATTTATACTAACATGTCTCTCTAAACCCATTCAGTGCCCGTGCACCACCTCCTCACAATGTGCGAAACCAGGGCCTCTATCCAGCCCCCAGATCGCTCCCAGAAAGTGGAGAAGACACATTAGTGCAAGCCATCCGGAACCTGGACAGAGGGTATGAGTTTAGATCTGCTACATCATTGTTCAGAACCTCCTCTGGTCATTATCATTAAGTCCATATTACCTGTTCATTACAGGCAAGCAAAGCTTTAGTCAAGACTAAAGCATCACTTACTGTATATTCTTTAGTCCGAATGAAAATCCAGCATTGATTAATTATTAGGGAACAACTGTGTTAATCATTATAGTGGAATTTATTTAGAGATAAATGTATTTTGACTCAAAATGCTAGATGGCAGCATTGCTAATGTATGACCACAAACCAGATGGAGAATCACAGCTGGAGCATTAGAAGTTTGTAATTAGAAATGATGCTATGAAATGATGCAGAACTGCTGTGTGGTGGTTTGAACTTATCAGATTTGACCCTCATCCTCCCACGGTGGTTTTCCTTGTTTGTTTGTTTTTTTTAGGGAGGACAGAGACCCCTACAGGAGAAAGGCTGCTCTGTTTCCTCCCATCAGAGAGCGTTCCCCTGTGCGCCGGGAGGTGGCCCGCTCCCCCCACAGTCGCTCCGGCTCCAGCGTAAGCAGCAGAGGATACTCCCCAGACAGACCCAAGAACCTGCCGTTTCCCTCGCAGCAAGGCAAGAGTATGTAGAGGGTTTAGATTCCCTTTCCCTGCAGTCGCATGATGCTGGAAAAAATGAACTGACTGTAAATGGCTTGTTAAACTATTTCTGCAGTTGAAACATCCTTATAATTCAACAAAGTGATGCTTAAAAGATTTGGTTGATGTTGATATAACTAACGGCTATAGTTTAAGCATGTTAATCTTGCATTACATGGGTTATTAGAACAGACCTGCAAAGAGGTGAAGAAAGACGATTAAATACAGAACAGAGTTGAACAAGATAAATAATTGGTATGGTTTGCAAAATTTTGGCCTGACTCTTGTCCTGCTTTGTAATTACAAAGAAGACAGACACCAAGGCATGAATCAATTAAAAAAGCTTCATACAGATGATTCAGACCAGTAAAAAAATACACAATTTAGACAAATATTTAAGCCAAAGTTGACCAAAACAAAGAAATTCTGCCCCAAAATGTGCATTCATTGTTTCCCAACGCTATCATTTTATTGTCTGTGTTTGACTGTTAATCTGGCTGATTGGCTTTTCAGGCGTGGATGGTCCAGAAGGTCACACAGGTCTTACTGAACAGCTCTGGGGGGCGCTCTTTCCTCAACAGAGTGGACATGACGCTTTGGGTCTGTACACTTAAGCCATGTGAACGAGCTTGGACCTGGGTGATGTTCTCACTTGCATCCTTGTCGTGTCAGGAAAAAAATGTTAAATGAGTCGAGAAGGATGTAAAGAACAAAGAAATCACAACAAGAAGAAAATACCAGATTGGAACATATACTTACAGAAAACTGCTAAAAAGAAAGATTTGTTCCATTGAGGTGTGGTTTTTGACACAGATTTATTTTTTTTCACCCAGGTCCGGAGTGAGTTGCATCATGATTTTAGTTTATTAAGTAGAAGCTAGCTTAATCTTTTTTATTAGGATATCCATGTTGCTTCCATTTCGTCTTATGGAGATACTTCAGGACTTTTCAGTTTCTACACTTATGCACCTTCAGCAGTTCCTGACAAAAGTTACTTTCACTCCAAGTTACAGATTGTATTTCATTTCAGCCATTTTTTTTCATGACAGGGCCAGAAAAGTACTAAGGTGTCTCCTTGCTTTCTGCTTGCTGTTTTATTCACCCCTAAACCTTCAAAGTTCCCTTTTTCCATAAGTGTGTATGTTGCAATCCTCAGCGTTGCTCATCTCTGCTTACATTCCCATTTTAACCGGAGCTTGAGTTTGAGATGAGTGTGGGATGTACATGTAAATAAGTTGGGTTGTTTCAGTGCATTTCAACATAATGGAACAATAATTAGTATTGTGTTAAAAGATTTAGATGTTTCATTTTACTTTTTAAAAGTAGGATTATTAGAGTGTTTTGTTAGCTTGATTAATTTGGCATTTGGGCAGTGAGTGTGACAGCATTTTGTTAGGCACAACCCTGTAGCTACTCTGATGTACTGAGCTGGTGACCTTGCGGTTTGGTCTTCCTGCAGGGTATGAAGATACTTATTCTCAGATCAAGATAACTGGTAAGTACAGTTAAGTATAGTTGTTGTAGTGAGCAGAGGCAAATATGGGATGGAAATGGCCAGTGCCTCTTATCAAAAGGCTGATGTACCATTGTCATTATTCTTTGTATTTTAAGAATGGAAAAAATGCAAGAAATTGTTTAAAAAATTCAATTTTTATGTCTCAGCTTTATGAATAGGTTTCAGAAATATTTCCCTACAACAAAGAAGAAGCCGCCAGCTTCATCTTCATTATTTTATCAGATTTCTTTTCTTATTTCTTAGAATGATCAGAAGCCAGTGTTGTGAAACTATCAGCTGGTCATACATCATACTGTAATGGGTAGACTTTACTGCGCGTGTTATTTCAGTCCGGATCAATGAAAACAAAATGAGGTGACATTCAGAGGATTTGTTTCAGATATATTAAAATATTTACCGCCGTTTCAACTCGCCCTATTCCCAGCATGAGTAACCTGAGCGCACAGAAAGCGTTTCTAATGTGTCCTGCAGGCAGCTCGGCCTGTCTGCCACTTTGTCAGGCCTCATAAAGATGCCACCAGCTCGTGTGTAGAAGTGGAGGGAAAAGGTGTAGGATGTCTGATGGATATTCCTTAAGCCAAAGCTCCACTCTGGGCTGTTTTTGTTTAATTTAGCAGAGTTTAGAGTTCACATTGGATGTTAGTTCACCACAAATCCTTGGACAATGCACATGCATGTGGCTTGTGCCAGGAGCTTAATGTGTTAAAGTGATCTCACCAATTGGAATTTAGACAAAAATTACAACTCCTGTTTCTTAAAATTTCTAGCTTGGGTAGAAATCTCAATTATAGAATTAAACGTAATGTGTGGTTTCAGAAACCTTCATTATCATATGCAGATTAATACACACTTATCATACTAATAATCTTTTTCCACAAAATTCTCTCTTCTTGCTGCTTTTTTCCCTGTTTGTCATCATTTTCTTAACCCTTTTTTTTCCTGAAACAGATGTCATGTTTAGCACTGTTTGAAATCTGGACATGTTAATTCTAACGTCTCATATTGTCCTAAAAACATAGACAAAATCCCCGGACTGTCAAGAGAAGGCTCTCCACACAGTGCAACATCAAATAAGGTGAGTTTAAACAAAAACCTTAAGATACTGATGATCACCACAGTTGTTTTTTTTTTTTTGTATGTAACATTTAATGTTGAATGTACTTGAGATGAGTAAAAACAAATTATAATTTTAATTAATATTTTTTTCTTTGTGAATAGTTTAAAGTTGGTAATACAGCATTGCTGTCCTGCATGCACTGCAGTCTGTTTTCCTATTTACTTGGTCGACATGGACTCTGCTTTCGTTGTCGTACAGCAGGATGCATCTGGAACTTCTTAAAGTCCATCCTTCTTATAAGCGTTTAGTCCCACTAAAGCATGTTAATGGGTTTTAAAGTGGTGCTTACACACAGCATAAAAGCCATCAGGCCTTCGCTTTGTTTACCTGCCGTGTAAGCAGACTTCAGTCACAAGAACTTTCAGTGGTATAGAGAAAAGGGTCAAGTGTTGACAAAGTTTGAAAAAACTACTTTTAGCATTGAATGTGTATATCTCCTGACTGAATTGCAAATAGTAGTTTGTTTTGCTGATGCCATCCATCTTCAATTATGCAGAGGGGTGTAAATGGAATCAGATGTGATTAGGAGCAGTGTCTTGCAGTGGCCACCCAGAAGTGTAGGGTTAAGTCAGTAGCCCGAGTCATAACTTTATCACATGATCTTTACCGCAAAGCCAGCAGAAGTCCCTGTGGAGCAGACTGAGATGTGTTTACGCTGTTTACAATGAACAATCATTTCCTTTTTACTATTGAAGAATATGTCTGTGTGTGGCTGGATGCTTGGTCGGAGCAAGTCGGCGGTCTTGTGATTTTTCTTTTTAAGAAATTGATGCGCAGCACAAGGCTTGGAGGCAAGGTCTCGACGTACCTTTCAGAAGATTTTATTACTCGTTTGCGGTGCGCAGGACAAACCTGAAAGGGTCACATGTCAAAGAACTATTTGCCTCCATGTGCATCATCTTAAGAGGGATGCAGTTTTTCATTTTTAGGGTTAAACATTCTCCACATTGACTTATGGCATTACTAAAGCTCATTATGGTAAATTAGCTTTCAATGCAGTTTGATTTTGCCAATGGCTTTTTTGGTCTTGATGAATTACATGTGAACCAAATTTCAAGCATGTCAGAGATATTTGTGGATGAATTATTGGGTTATTTCAAGTACACTGGAGAGACTCCTAGCCACACCAACAGAATATTCACATGGGGATGTGTTTGGGGGGGAATGTCAGCAAATATGACATTAAATATGATAAATTGAATATCATAAAGGCAGGGGGGGGGGAATCACAATTTTTATCAAGTACTATCATGTAAGGCCCATGCATTTTCTGACAGTTTTGGGGTTCATTTTGGGGTAAAACACAGTATGTGTGTTGTGACTTTAATGAGAGGAGGTATAAAAAACAACACAAGTTCTAAATATGTTATTTTTCAGCAAAAGTTATTTGCTGAACATTAATGTTATTATTTACAAGAGTGGATGTATATAAAACAGAAGCTAGTAAGATGGCCACAACAAGCTTTGGTACAAACTAAAAGTCTGAACCAGATTAAAGATTATACATTTGTCTGCAAAATCATTCCTACCTGTCCATGAAAGAAAAGCCAAAATTCGCAGTAGTAAATCAATACCTGGAGACTGAAAAATGTAATACATTTAAATTTAAATGAAATAAGACATTTTGATTTTAATTAACTGAGTTGGGGGGAAAAAAACAATATGGTTGTTTGCTGAAGAGCAGTGGGCCAGGATGCCTGCCAAGAACATTTTGGTTTATGAGTGTTAATTTCTCATATTTTTTGCTTGTTGTTTAAAAATTTCAGTTGAACCATGATTCGAAAACGATGTCATGATTTCCATAGAATTTTTATCTATTATTATTTTTGTCAGTTTCAGCTCATTTCAGTGACATCTGTTTTTCCTCCTTTCATGGAAGGGTGGGAATAGTTAGCAGATAAATGTACATCAGCATTGGGGTTTACAGCATGTACTGTACTTTTATATTTCCTGCGCTCTTCTAAGATGTTACTTGCTGTATGCTATTTCACTAATGCCTTGGAGAAAAAAATCTGGTGGTTCCTGAGAAGGCAGACTTACTTATATGTAGTGGTGCTTTGATTGTTGGAAGGTCTAATAAATGTGGACTTGATGCAGGTCACTGTAGTTATTTATTTTATATCACTGTATTCAATTTCTAATAAATGTGCAGAAACCTTGCAAATGTAATGCTATGCTTGAACACTAATACTAAAAGCAGAGATATTTTGAAGTCATGATAATGCACTGCAAATGAAAAAAAATACATTTTAATACAATTTATTTAATAGAAAGCACAGCAAGGTCGATGGAAAGCATTATGTTCAGTTTTCCATCAGTACATCAGCAGTTCTGGTGGTCTGCGGTAAATTTATGGTTGTTTTTCGCAAGTCTCAAAACTCTAAACCTGCACTGCTTTTGTAGTTACTGCTTTAAATCTCTAAAGTGTAACCGAGAGTCCCTGACACAGAACCGACAGACTAACATTCATTACTTGTAACATTTTTACAAGTAGAGCATAAATCCGCTTTGATCACAAAGGCTGTAAAGCTGTATCTTAAAATGCTGCTTTAATGTCAGTCGTTTTTAGGGTTGTGTTGTGGTTTCTCTGAAGTAATTCTTAAAACGTGCCATTAGACCGCGTCGGAAATCCAAAGCGTTTACATGTGATCTGAATGGTTTTCCAGAAAGATCAGCAACAAGCTTTGCGTTTTTAAAAAGAGGCATCCTCTCCCCGGAGAAATCGATGCTATTTGTTTTGGGTGTGCTCATTTAAATGACAAATAAGAGTCACATGGTGGGACGTATAAATGTTTGTGCGTTTTTCTAAGAGCAATCAGCTGCTGTGGTGCCCCACCCTTGTACATACGCACATTTCTGCCTGTGCTGCTGTTTCATCTTGCCTGTGGTGCATTGTTGGTCTCTGTACTCGGGGCACAACCCCATAACCTTGGCTAAGATGAAAGGCCAGTGCTGTGCCCCAGTAAAGGCTTGATCTCTTGGCCCGGGTCACTGCCTGCTGTGGTGATTCAACAAACACACACGCAGGCTTTTTGGAGCCATGGTAGGCTAAAGAGAGTAAAGAAGGGGACCTAAAGAGCAGCCCCAGCTCTGGCTGTGAGCCAGGGTGGTCTAATGTGTGGAGAACCGGTTCTGGAACAGACAGAAGGTCACCAGAATATTTAATCTACGACTTTATGAGAAATTCCTGTCGTTTTTTCCAACCATGTTGATAGCCAAGATGTGTAGAAACAGGACAAAGTGGATCACCGCACGAGTGGATTTCTTCTGTTTTGCTGTTAGTTTCTGTTAAACCTCATGTAGCGACTCCTTTAATACCCAAAAATACACTCCATTGCTAACTACTTTGGCTCAGCATTGTTTCATGGAAACACTAGTGCCATTTGAGGGTGTGACCCTAAAATGTTACTTTCCACCCTCAACATGTTCAGTAGATAATAAAAAATGTGCCATCAAACAGAAATGATTTATTAAAGCACAGGGACTATAAATCTCCAGTAGTGACTACTTTTTTAGAGTCCAAGCAAGTTTTCTTTTTTTGTGTCAGACAAAGTAAGAGTTAAATATCTCTAAATGTAGAAAACATATTTCTCCAGTTTTAGCTCTACATTGAAATTGGATTACTCAAACCCCTGGACTCGGGACATTTCGATTTGAGCCAGTTTGCAGAAATTGCATCTGCCAAGCTTTGAACTGAGCAGAACATTTCCAGGTTAAGGTTGTGCCCAGCCAGTTGAAACGAAAGGCTGAGACAGAATATTTTTTTAATCCAGGCGAAGGAGGCCGGAGACTGACAAACTCAATCTCTCATACATGCCCAACTCACACAAGGGAATTCTCCCTAGCATAGCTTCAGGGAGTGGATAGGGAGAAATAATTGGATGACTCTTTATGAGTTGTGCTTTTTATTTTAGGCCACACTTGGCTCTGTGATGTACCATCGCCTGTAATATCTTGACTCGGTCATCTAGGGATGGAATATGACTTATTCTGTGGCCTGTTTCCTGTTAATCTGCGAGTGGACTTTTGTCATGGTCGGGTAGCTCTGCTCCTTTGCCTTCAGACTTTAATAGTATCAGGAAATGAGTAAAGAAATTGAGCAGGGATCCAAGTCGGCCTCATTTTTCCCTTTTGCACTCTTTTGGCTTTCACAATGAGATTTAAGATGCTAGAGTTTCCAGTCTGCCCATAAGGAGGCTAATCTTGTGGTTCTTGCTATTCTCTGAGGATGCTGTTTAAAACCACAGCTGAATTTTCAGCTCTGTAATTTTGCATATAATTGATTAGTTTGACCAAAACTGAGTCAATCCATTGTTTCTAATCAGAAAAACTACTCGAATGTGGGAATGGGTTTGTCTTAAAGAATGAAAAGAAAATTACAGCATTCTTCGCTTCAGTGAATTTCTAGTCCAGCTTATCTGTGTAACTCGCAGTGTACATTGCTGAATTTCTCCAATGTAAACTCTGGCTTTCCTTCGTACTACAATACAGTTAGATTCACCCTTCATCACCCCTTAACATCATCTTTTCTTTGATGATAATAAACAGTCTTTGAGTTTAGTCACAGTACTGCACACGTGTGGATTCAATACTGACTCACAGCCTTTCGCATCCTATCCTGTACTCTGCAAGCATTATGTTGATCCTGTCAAGAGTATTCTTCATTTTTGTTTTTTTAAATTGTCACTGTTTTCATGTTGCCATTTATTAAAATAACTCTTGCGTTCACTTCCTCTTGAGCTTCTCCTTAGCTGTGATTCACCTCTTTCCATCCGCTCCCTGCAGGAGGACAGCCATCCTCCAGAAGGAGAAAAAGAGGAGCCAGTGGTGGCTCCTGTCGTCGAAGAGAGCCAAAAGTCCACAGACAACTTTCAAGAGAAGCGAGCTCTGGCCATCACAGCTAAAGCCCAAGAGATAGAAAAGGTATTGCTGCAGAATGAGCATCATAAGACCAAGTTCAACACGTTTTGTGATATTACCATCCAGAAACTTGTCTGTCTTGATTGTTGCTCAGACATTTTGCTCCTGTACAACTTTCTTCCCCTTTAAACAGCATGCAGTATATTTATACTTTATAAATAATCTATAAAACTTGCTTATTATATTGAATGGAAATGCAAGCATATGTTAAACATTCAGTGGATCTTAGTCAGGAAAATTCAGCTTTTATAGTCTTCTCATTAAAAATTGCTAATTTGTCAGACTTTTCAATAAATGTCAGCTCGTGCCATTCATGGCAAAGACTATATATACTTGGCTCATGTTTCTATACATATGGTGGCCTTGGGTTTTCTAAATTACACATGGATTATTACACTGAATAAGCATTACTGAAGCAGGCAATTATTAGGTTCTGAACTTGGCAGGAAATTAACGTAAAGTTTCTGAATTGTACATCCTGTAATTCACTTACCATTCTCCCTTTTACCAAACGCGCAGCACTGTTGTCAAGCGTTAGTGATGGAAAGACCGTTGTCAGAGTTAAATTTTTGAGACTATATAGCACCAACTTATAACACATGGCTCAGCTCGACATCTTAGTTTGATTTATCTTTACTAATTTAAACAGGGACCTCCACACAGAAAAATCTAAACCAAGGCTGCTGCTAAACACAGCTTTGCACATGTGGGATTATGCATACAATAAAACAGGAGGTACACCACTTAGCAGAACTCAAACCTCCCCAGGCTGGAGGTTCCATCTCTTCGGTTATCTAATGAATGCCATTCCCGTACCAGTGGGCGCTACCGCTGGTTTACTGAGACCATTAAACTGAGCTAGCTGTGCCCTGGAGCACACATCACGCTCTCGCATCGAACTGTGCCACTGTACCTATAGGCTGCTGTGATGTTGTTGCTGACGCTGCAGCCTGTGGCCTCTCTTATTGCCCATGTTTCTCTCATTCTCTCTGCGCGTCTGCTCTCATTTTGTAAGAAAGTTGTTTCATATTGGAGCTGATTATTCCACAAAATCAGTTTATTACACAGATCTGTTGGCAGGAATCTGAAGGTTCATTAACAAGATGTATGAAGGTCTGAAAAGATAATGGTTTAAAATGAAAACGGAGTGGCGACAATATCCCCCACTTTCACAGGAATATGAAGTTTCATGCTTTCTATCCAGCATTTCTCATTCCTTGATAACAATCAATTTCTGTCGACCGTTTCCAACCCCCTCCTCCCCCCCACCACTTCTTTCGCCCCTCTGGGTTTTGTGATATCCAGATCATGTGTAAGAAGGTTGCTTGTGATTTGGCAGCTCTCACTCTGGCTTTCATGAGAGGCAGGATTGTTTGGTCATGATCTTGAGGTCAGGAAAAAAGTAATTGAATCAACATATTGCTTGACTTAAAAAGGAAAAACGGGAAAAGACTGAGGAGTGAAACGAAGAAGGCTTATTTTATAAATGCCACATTTGCATTTTTAGTTTTGGTAGGTTAGAAAGTATTTTAACTCCTCAGACTTTAGAGCACTAATCAAAACCTGAGAGACCCGCTTTCGCGTGTTTACCCTCCCAAGTGGCCGACACATCAAGCAGCTGCTGTAAAATGTAAAAGCACTTGTCTGATTGCTGGCATAAATTCCACACCGTGTCCACAACACTCAGCTCGACGCATTTAGGTTAGCCATTTATTTCCAGCCTGCAATAACAAAGTCACTTTCACATGTGCTCTGCAAAGTGGCAGCTGTATTCCTCATGCAGTGGGCGCTTGTTTGGAGCCAATTGACAAGTGCCAGCCAGATGTTTGGCTTTCCGCACTCTATCTGGTCTCGCCATCTCGTCAACACACACGGGCACAAGATAGCAGAATCCAGCAGTCTCTCCAAAGCTAGCTAGCTGTCTCTTTACTTTGCACAGATCACAGGCTCGGCTTTCCATCACGGGGCAGGCTCGGTGCTGGGCTGTGTTAAACAGTGCCTCAGTTATGTTTGTGTGGCTGGGTGAAGTCGGTCTGCTGAAATTCAACCTGATCGCACTCTCATTGTCCAAGTTGACTTTGGCTCCAGTACAGCCTAACTGGTCATAGTGAGTGACAAGGTATGAGAGGCTATAAAGGTTTTGTTTTACTCTTCATCACTCAGGCTTTGACAAAAAGGGAGTTTTATATCATTTATGGAGGAATATAAATAGATTTGGCCGCACGACAGCCTGTAAGGCCCCCCGTTTGGGAAGCTTTGTTCTGTTTCTCTCATGTCTGAGGCCAGGCATTCTCTCACACTCCTAATATTCACCCATAAAAAAAATCTATCTCTGTTCAACGCACTGTTCAAAATTCCTGTTGGAAATGAGGTCTAAAGGAGCATTTGTTCTGCAGAGGCATGGGCAGAAACAAAAGTGGGACCAATCGTGGAACAACCAATGAGTCGTACCACCCATCCGTGGGGGGTAAAGGCAAAATATAAGTATTAGTCCAAATTTGAGCATTTTTGTGACACTGCATTGTATTTGTCCATAAACCAGCATACTGTAGGTGTTTTAAATTTTCTCATGAGATCTCATTTTGGCAGCTCAGCTGACTGCAAATATCCATATCCAGTTGTAGATAACTAGTTTGGTTAGGCTAAGACAGAACAAAGTATGTGCCAAACTTCTTTTTTCATTGATAGAGTAGATCATGTTTCTAGCTGAAACCAGATCAGAGATTATCTCTATAAATTTACAAAGTTTTAATGTGCATTATGGTTTCTGCTGCAGCATGATCTCAAAAACGATTAAAACAGTCAATGTTAAAGCAGTCTGCTGCAGAGAAAAGCAACATCTCTGTCCAAAGAGGTGATGAAATAGCCTAATGTCCTATAATACGGGTTATATTACCATTTTGTTACCTACATTTTATTGTCTCTTTTAAAAAAAGTGAATTAAAATTAATAAATTCCAGAAAATTGTGTTTTTGTTTGGATGGCGAAGGAGGTAAGCATGAAAGA
>JBBDHI010000025.1:12436589-12449561 GCA_037177115.1 Craterocephalus stercusmuscarum
ACCATAGCTCACTGAAAGTAATTGTTAAATGTGGGATGTTTTACTACTTTGTTAGTAAAAATAGTTTTATATTTGAGCACCCAAAATGTGAGGGATAAAAAAAACATTTGTATGGGGTAGCAAAGATTGCAAAAGTAAGTTGTCCTAAAAGATGTGCTGAAATCAGTTAGTTAAACAGCAACTGGTCAATTACATGACTGGGTATTTTTTTAAGTAATGTATTAAATTATCACCTCAAAGAGGCAGATTCGAAATTTACATTCTTCAGGTTAGTGTAGCAAGGAACAAGGTTACAGTTAATTGTTTTGTGGTCATAAAAATCAAAATATGAAATTGATTTTAAAAATCTTATACTCCATTTTCTAAGGATTACAGAGGACAGTGCTCATCTAGCTTGTTGTGAACACTATAATCCTACATCTCTGATGTATGGGGTTATATTAGCATTTACAGAATTGGCAGCTTGCGCAACTGGAAAGATGCCATGTTTTAGAGCCATGATGCTAAACCACATACTGCATCATGCTGTAGAAGAGTTGGATGCTGCATTGTCCAGCTTCTTTGAACTATGAAAAATATGTGTCATGTCGTTAAATGTAAAATATGATAAAGAAGATCCAGAAATGTTGAGCAGCTAGAATCAAAGCAGACAAGATTGGAACAAACATTCTTCCAAATATCCAGCAATTGGTTTCAAACAAGTCCCTACCTTTTGAGTCATGTGTCACTCCTAAACAATGTTTTGTTCTGTTGTGAATAAAGTGTTGCTTAATGAGGTTTGTACATAGTCACATAGTTTCAATTGGCAATTCATGTAACTTTACAACACTTTTGCAAGTAGGGCTTGTGTTATGAAAGCTGAATATTTGGTGTACGTCACTGTGAAGACAGAATCATTTCTATATGTCTGCATTCTGAGATTAATGAAATATCCAAACTCAAATGGCAAATTTTTAAAGCTTTAAAGAAAAATATTTATTACAAGCATCTTTACATCACAAAGTATTTGTTTGGTTATGCCAGAGGAATAGTAATGAGCAGGTGGAAATACAGGTGTGTCTGCTAGTTGGTTTATAATTTGTTACATCATATTCCAAATAACGGACTTTTGGTGTAAAGACAATGAATCAAATTCAGTTTACATGGCACTTTATTGAAAATAAAGCGGCACCAGGTTCATTAATTTTCAAATATTAGCAAGTTGTTTTTTATGTATCTATAACTGCTATCCTTTCTTAACAATACACTTCAAAACAAATTATTTCTTTAAACTGTGGATATAAAAATACCAGTATTAAAATCTTAACTTAGTATATACATTTTCATTTTGTGCTGTTATGCATTAAATAATTATTTGGTTAGTTTCTATTCATCTACTTGAAATGTCAACTTTTGTACAATCGCACTGCTCTTTTTTAATGCACAAATATACCATTGCAAAGGTTTTGGATGGGCATAAACCAATAAAAACAAAAAACTAACAAGAAACTTTATAGTAAAAGCTGAAATGAAAAATGGTTTAATATCAACTCTACATGAGTTCAGTGTTGCTGGTCTACGAAAAAAGGCCTCCAACATGGGTCCATGCATCTTATTAGCGTTGGAATTTGGTAAAAGTCGATTCCTGGGCCAACTTTGGAAATGTGCAAAAATGGTTCTTTTGTTGTGGCTGTTTTGTTGACATTATGTTCCATACTTTTTCTTTTCTGTAATTACTATTACAACTTTGTTCCCTCACCCTGCCTGACGAGATATGGAAATCAAAATTATGTGCTGCCTTTTTAAAACCAGATTCTCTGTTTGGCAAATATAAAAGAAATGATCTGAAAATCTTCAATGTATTACTTTTTGTAGTGCAGATCATAGTGTCAAACACAGCATTGTTAAGAAATTATACAGTTTTTGGAACGTTGGCCCTTCTGGCGACCAGTCTGTGAGCCGTGGCTCTGAGAGGTTAGAGCTGTGACCCTTGTTGGGTAGTCTTCTGCATAGTAGCGCCCAGCAGCTCTTGGCTGAGGGATTGGCTGGCCCAAGAAATAGCCCTCCTCCTCAGAGTCAGAAGATGAGGAAGAGCATGTAGAGCACCACTCGTCTTCGTCTCTTTGGAATCCCATGAGATGCTCAACCCGTGGGTCGTTTTGCATTGCGCTGCGAAGCATATAGTCAGATCGGGTTTGGGAGTAGGCCAGGGGCAACATGTGTGAGGGATGCTGTGGGCGCATGGCACCAAAAGGGGGATTTACCACAACCCGCTGCTGGGGCTCAAACAGCCTCTGTGCTCTTTCCGCTGGCATCATGTGAAGGGCATTGTCCGAGCGGCTTTTGCGGCTCTTACGGGGGCGACCCTGTCGGTGATGGTGCTGCTTACGACGCCCGTGATGACTCGCTGAGCAGCTTCTCCCTCTGCCCATCTCCTCTGGGCAGTATGCTCTCCTCTGTGGTTTCTCACTCATGGGGTGCTTTGCCACGGTGACCTCAAACTCTTCATTGTATCCATTATCCACAGTGTCTTCTGAGAACTTGACCATCTGAGGTGGCCTGGATTGCGACTTGCTCCTCCTCAGAGCTGGAGCCTGAACAAAGGATGAAGGGAGGCCTTCTGAATGTGGAGACAGTGGGTGAAGTCCTCCTGATGGGCCTCCTCTTATTCCAAGGCCCATTTCCTTCTCTGCCTCTTCAACTCCCTTTTCCATGTTGAGGTTGAGAGAGTTGGCACTGTGGTGAAGATGAGAGGAATTGAATGTTCCCATGTTGCTCATCTTTTCACAGTCATCTCCCACTGAAGGATCCTGCATGGCATGAAGTGTGTAGACAAGGGGTCTATCCCTGTTATCTCCATCCACTGATGCACCTAGGAATTGTACACAGGAGAGATTGGTTTTGAGTGTGTTTGGGGTGTTTAAGGAAAGTGTAATGAAATCTATATAACCAGCACAATTCTTACCAGTAATATTTGAGAGTGCCAGGGAGTCCATGGAGTCTCCAACACCCTTTTCAACTCTCCTCAGCTCATCAGCGATGCACTCAAGGGAGTCCTCATACCACTGCCTGGTGTCTGGCCAGAAAGCCTGTCCTCCTGCTCCAGACTGGTCTTGATCTTGGTCCATTTCCAGTTCTTGGATTTTTCTTGCACTGGCAGGACCTGGATGACTCCCATAGGCTGAGTCTCCAAGCCCATCCTGTGACTGAGCCCAGTACATTTCAGGCAGGTGCTTCTTGTCCATCAATCCAGGGCTGAGGCTGTTGGCTCGGGATTGATTAGAAATCTGGCTCTGGGTGGGACTGGCTGGGGTTGGAGAAGAGGCATTAATCCCCACAGATGTAGCATCAGGCTTTAGCCAGGGATCAGAGACATTTATTACCCTGGTAGGGCTCTGTGATTTTAGGCTCGGCTGCTGAAGTTGGTGGAGCATCCCGCGGTCACCAAATTTGAGCAGGAGCTGAGTCATGTAGTCCTCGTGTTGAGCCCACTCCTCTGGATCCTCCTCTCCACCGGCATCCTGCTCCTCCCGTTCCCTCCAGAACCGCTCCTCTTCCAGGCCAAGACACGCAAGCTTACGACCCACAATATCAATGTCCCCATCGGTATCTCTGTCACCCTCAGCATCCTCAAATTTGTGCTCAAATGAGGGGACTGTGGCAGGAGGGTTAAACAGCTGCGACTCTCTCCACTGTTCAGCAGGCCTGCTGCTCTTCCCCATGCGGACACTCCGCCGTGATTCACGTGAACGGGCTGACTGGAATGCAGAATCCGACGAGTCTGAGGCATGAATATCTTCCCCTTGACTGCAGGCCTTTGAGCAATAAATGCGTCCTTGCTTGGGCAAGAATGGACAGCCCAGCAAGGATGTCTTACAGTGGGCACAACAGAAGCACTGGTCAGTGGCATGCCAGTGTACACCTTCATATGTCATCTGGGCGTGGTCAACACCTAAAGGATTGGTGATCAAAAGAAAAAGAGACTCATTTTAGACAGATTTATTATCTTGATCTGGGTTACAACAAGAAAAGTTTGCATCTCTATCCCAAGTCCATCCCCTCAATTTTGCAGAGGTTTATGTGCCTTTTAGGGATTGGACATGATTCCAAAAACATGACCAGAAATACAAGTACTAAGTTTTTTCCTACATCTTTCAAATAACTTACCAATGTTTTCACCACAGGCCTCGCAGTACTCTGCATAAAGTGACTCAAAGCACCCACAGCAAAAGGGTCGTCCATCTTTCATGATGTACCGCTGTCCGCCCAGCAATGTCCCACACTCAAAGCAGGCGAAGTGCTTCATGTGCCAGTGACGACCCTCTGCTTCAGTGCACTCATCTGCAAAGATGATCTTGAAGGGGAAAACACAGACCACTGTTAAGTCCATATAAACTTAAAAACACTGAGGATAAAGTACATGGTAGTTCAAGGATCGCTGCCACCAACCTCATCACACGAGGAACATCTGGGTTTGAGAAGCTCGGCATGGTGTCTTCCACAAAGGATCTTGCCATTTTGGTAAAAATAAATGAGATCCACCAGGAGTTCTTGACATGTGGTGCAGACGAAGCATGCTGGGTGCCAGCAGGGGCTCGGTCCTGCTCTGGAGGCAAAAATGGCCATTTCTCCTCCGTTTATACCACCACAACACTGTCAAACACAAATGACAGATAACCCATGAAATTCAAGTTTCAAACATGAAACCTTGTGTATGTTTATATTTATTTATTCATATTATTCATATATGTTGATAGATATTTTATATTGAAAATCAAACGAGGGTGGCTGTGAATGACAATTCAAGATGGGTGTGTATTACAGTTGCTGACCAGAGAGAATGGCATCATCAAGAAAGGGAAGAGCTATTAACAAAGACATATCATGTAACTCCTGAGGTTGCATTTGCACTGATGGTGTGACAAAGAGCCTCACAACAGGTGATCATACTATAAATGCCGAGGGAATATGATCCATTTAAAACACACTGGTGAATCCAATACAATCTTTGTCGAGGTCAACAAAACACAAGCTACCATAAAAACAGCAGTAGAGCTGTGTTTATCATTTTAGGGGAAGACGCAAGACATTTTTCTTTATGGAAAAGTGACTACATTTGAAATAATTCAATTTTGTTTAATCTAATCACTGAAACATAGTTCAAGATTAAAGTTCCACATTGGCTTTCTCCTTTTTTAATCAATGGTTGTCTGACTTTGATATTTAATCATCAATTATTCATTAGACAACATCTTTGCCTTGAAATATTAAACAGAGCGAACTGGCCTTGGTCTTTTGACAAAAGATCCTATGACTCCGTGGGGATCATCAGAGCGTGTCTGAATGTGGAGCCTTTATATAACTAAGCATACTTTTGAGGACCTTAGGCAGCTATAGGATGGGATGCCCAGCTGTTAGCCATTATTATCAGTTGGGACAGTTACAGGGTTTATTTATGAGTGTGTTATGTGTCCATGAAAGTTGAGACATAGGGAAACTGGAGAAGTGTGTGTGTGAGTGTGTTAATGCCATCGTGTTTCCTTTGGTTAACAATAGTGCATGTTTACAGAGCTTTAGTGAATATCCATGCATGTCTAGTATGTCTGTGTGCGTTTCCACTGGTGATCCTGTGAGTTTTTTACTCATATGTGTGACCTTGCATCCCCTCTACTAGCATCTGCGTCTGAGTGGTGACAGACTGCATCTCCCTTTTCAGGCGGAATTAACATGACTGCACCTCATCTGCTCCTTCCGGATGCCTGGCAGAGAATGTGGCTCACTCACTTGTAAGGGATGAATACAGCGGAAGCCACATAACACCAATATTTATGTTTAGAGTAATGGAAGGAAGTTTGTTAGTAATATGATCCAGAGTGGATTGAGTAGCACTGGATGTTATGCTCAAAACAGTGTTGCTAAATCAGGAGCACAAACGGGAGGAGGGTCAAGTTTTGGAATTGTTTCGATGCTTGTGTTTGTACAGAGCTGATTAAGACTCAATCAGAGTTTCAAAACGGATTAAAAGCATCCCAAAAGTCCAAATTACCAAACAGAAATATAAAAAAAACAATCTCAGTCTTGAACCCAGCAGCACATGCTGAGCAGATCTAATTATGCCCGTTAATGTGGAATTATCTGCCACATACTGTGACTTGCTCTGAAAAAAAAAAAAACAAAGGAAAAAACCCAAAACAATAAAAGCCAACTCAAACAGGATTTTAAACTCTGCTTGAGAATTACTAATTAACCCGACTATTCTTTGCAGTCTGTCATGCTGTGATATAGATGAGTGCCAGGAAATTGGTTTAACTCCTCATGAGGAACTGGCCTCTCCGCTCAGCTTAAACACGAGCCTCCCAATTTCCCCGTTTCCTCCCCGGCTCTAATGAGGAAGTTTATGTGGGTGATTAGAACCACTGTTAGCCAGTCAGGATCAAGCCTCAGGCTGCTATGGATATTTGCACATGATATAAATAACATAAGACCCACCAGTTGGTTTCCTTGTAACACTTATCTTACAGTACGCATGTGTGTGCAGATGCTCGAGTGTGTTATATGTTGGACCTACATTTTCACAGCGGGTGTGTTGCAGAGCTCTAGGAAGAATCTTTGGTGTCCCTCGCCCCAATGCCTCCCTCTTCCTTTGCGTGCTGAACATGTGGAGCTCCCGCTTTTCCTCCTCTGTTAGAGAGTGACAATAGCGCACCTGTTGAAAATATATAAGTGGATAAGTTGACAAGGATATAAAAAAAAGTCAGGTTATGGCAACAAGGGGAAACAGTCAGGGAGAAAGCTAAATCAGCACTTCAAAACATCCACCCATTACTGATGATGGACCTGCTTTCATCTTTGCATGCAACTTTGGGGAAGAGCATTACACAAAGTCCATATATGGCTGGAGAAAAGGTTTAATTAAAGCTAATTTCCCCCCACAAGGCTGCTTTGAAAAAAAGACATGAGCAATACACAAACCCTTCCTCTGTGTTTAGAGATGGGGATGAAGGTTCAGATAAAAGAGCAGGACTTGTCCTAACAACCAGTTCAGTTGTTCTCTAAACAACAGTAAACGATGCCGGTGTGCAAGCTCACACACACATGCATACACTCACTGTCTCTTTTTCTCCCTTTCATACACACAGAGAGCTTATCCTTCCTAACCACAACTACGCAAGGAATCCTCCAGCAGTTTGCCTCCTGGACGGCCAGGTCTGCCAACAAACATCATAAAACCACTCAGTCAAACACTGTTTGTGTGTGTTGAGTATGCCTATTGTGTATCTTCCATATGTGCACAAAGAGACCACCTCAGTCAGTAGCATCCCCTTCCCCCGTCTGGTGATAACCCTCCACCATATCTCCTAATGTAAACTCTATTAACAGACGTGAAAGGAGTGCTGGTTTACACACCATAAAGCTGTTATACAGACGAGGCAGACATGTGCTTTACTGTCACACAACTTTTGCTGCTTTATTAGAAAAGACTAGCAAGACTGATAGACTTTACTCAGCTGTAGGCTTGAGTTAAGATAAAGCCAGGTGCCATTAAAAATAATCTCTCAACTGTTTTATTCCAAACGTGATACAAATTTTACAGATTTAATACAAATTTCAAAAGAAACAACACGATTCCAGGAGAATAGTTTGGTCTTTACATTATTTAAAGTATCTGGTACTGGTGGTTGAAATAAAAGTGATAAAAATACAACTTTTTTACACTTAAAATTTAACCAATTTATCATGAAAACCTTGCTGTGAAAATAAATGGTTTTTATACAATTCTGGGTAACATTATCTCAATATAAATTATTTTAAGAGTACTGTTTTTTTGTTTGTTTTTGTGAAAATATAAATCTTCTTTTTTCACACCTTATTTAACAAATTTTATATTTAAATGTACATTTAAGCATTAAATATTGTGTTGAACTTTTTGGTTTAATTCAGGAACATTAGACTCATCTTGCTCTTTTTTGGTGTGAAGGACTGAAGTTACTGCAGTTTATTTACTGCAGTATATTCTCTTTATTTATTTATTTTTTACCTCGTTGTCATGTGGCGGCAGTTGATAGAGGAGCTGACGGATCCTGTGCTTCTCTCCTGGGCTATTGACATACGGCACTTTGTCTTCTGGCAGACAGGAGAAATACATCTGGACCTGGACACAGAGACATGTGCATGAACTTCATCAAACTAGGAGACGTGGAATCCTGTCAGGCCTTTGGTAACATCTTTGTTGAGCTTCAGGTGGAAAGACAGGAAGGTCTTTTTTCCATTAGCCAAGCATAGCAATGTGTGTCCTCCTTTTGTGCCTCTGTGGGCCAAACACGTCAATCCATATCCAGTCACAGGCGCCTGACTGTGAAATCTCTCCACACACGAGGAGGCTGCAAGGCACTGTAAATGTTAATGTTTGCCTGGGTTAATTTCCCCTGACAGGAGAAACGGAAACATGAGCAAAATGTGTTTGGGGCCGTGTGCTTCCATGAAGAAAAAAAAAAAGTCTCAGTATTTTCTGAGTGAAATGAAATGAATATGTTTATCTTAAACACACACAATTAAATCCATAGCCAGATGCTACAGTGCGCTTGCAGCACTAATCCGCTGGTAGGGCAAAGGGAACATTTAGGCTGCACAAATAACCTCATTTGAACTTAAACCTTTGCCTGTTAACATGCAGTTTTAGTTTTTCCAGACTTGTCAGCGAGTTTAATGACGCTGGAATTGGTTAGCTTAGAGTTAATTTAGAGAATAAACAAAACAATGAAGATATGTGTATCTTTTTCAAATTGTTATATTAGATAATTACGAAAGAAAATCTCTTACTTGCTCAGGCCTGAGCCCTGGTGGCACCCAAGCGTACTCCTCCAACGCACATCCAGAGTCATCATCTGAGGTGGAGCTCCTTTGAAAGCCAACAGACATCTTTCCCATCTTCCCCGCAGCGCGAGCCTCCATGTCTGGGCCTCGAGGTAAAGGCCGCTCCCCCCTCTCGTTGCGCTCCAGGTTCATCGCACACGGGTGCTGCAAACAAAAAGAGATTCATATTATCATGACCTGCCTTTCACTTTTCAGATTCTACGCTTCTCTTCTTGCTTGGCTCATATATTTTCCTTTAATTACACACAAAGCTCTGGATTTTACCCCTTCAACAGGGATTGGCTGGGACACTGCTGATCTAGAACCTTTTTCCCACTTGTCGTAAATTCCTCTGCATTTCGTTAATGCCTGTAATCAGTCACTTTGTCTCTGTTTCTTTTCATTTCTCAACAAGATAATTACTTTTATCCCAGCAGTGTTGTAAGAGTTTAACATAATGACTGTAAAAACACACGACGAGCAGAGAACAAACAGTGAGGAAAGAACAGTTTCTCCTGATGATAACACAAAATTTCACCACAATTCATACCTCTTCAGTCATAAATAACAGAATAAGCCCGTCTTTTGTTTCCCATCCCATTAGAGTTCGCATGCAGATACAGCAGATGTTGTGGACCCTGACAGCATAACAACTATTCCAAATGAAACAGCAACCTTTGAAATAACGTCCATCTGTCAGCTGAAGTCTGCAGCAGGAATTTACACCCCGCAGCATTGCAAACAACTTTTTACAAGCTGATAACGGCTGGATTGTTACATGAAAGGGGTCACGTCAGTCCTGGTCTTGTGTGTCTCCCCTCTACCTGCAGCAGTAGCCTCCTTATCTGAGAAGCTATGTTATCCAGAGTCCTCACATCCAGATAACAGAGCTAAAGGTGTTGAAAAGGTCACTTTTCCATCGGCTCCGCCTCTTTGGTATGTAAATTCACACCAGAATGGGACTTCTTTGGGTAAAAAACAGACAGAAATGTAACACTTGCCCTCAATCCTGTATGTAGATCAGACTTTTTACATATGAACAGCACTCTGAGGGGTAAAAATGTCTTGATAGGTTCTACTGACTGATGATTATAGCTTTTTAAATGTGGTTGTAGAGGAACCAAGTAAGGTCAAATAGAGAAATCCTTGTTCAGGTGAGGTGATTGTTCCAATTAATTAGACTTGAAGTTGAATGGTGTTGAACTAAAACGAATACTTCTGTTTAATCAATCTAAATGTAATTCTGAAGTTGTCATTTTACTGGAGCATTTAAAGTTTCGGAGAATTGCAATTTTAAAGGAAAATGTAAATTCTGAGACCCGACTCCCCTAAAAAAATGTCAACTTCTAGGCTTCCCACATCACACCATGTAGTTAAACGTCAATAAGAAGATGGGCATACATTAGGATTCAGCTTAATTAGCATACAAGGCGCCAGAGCTCAGAATCTAAAGATCACAAATTCAGTTAAAAGTCAACCAGCAGCTTTTATCTAAGGACAATGGGGTATTTGAGTGTCACTTCGTTCCTCCGCTACTAATTTATCAGGTTTTATGGTGGGATAGATACTGTTATCACTGTTAACACGCAGAAGCTATTCTTTGCTTATCCCACTTTATCTCATCTAACCAAGTTGAGACTAACTGTGATGAGATGATGTATAGGCAAAGCATAAAACCCTTGAAACCAGAGACTGACGCTTTGCTCCTGAAAATGACAAAAATCATTTTTAAGCACACTTCATTTCTTTACTTGATATGATGCACTTTGATTCATCGCGCTCAGGATTTGTGCCTGCCCTTCAGCTTTGCTGCCTCTCATCCTGCGAGCTACAGAGAAAGGTGACTTCAGATTCCTGAGCCAACATACACAGCAACTCACATTTCACCATGTCACCACTTGGCAATAACACAATGGCTGTCTTTGTCGCAAAACAAAAACAGAAAGTCTGTCTATTCCACCTCTATCCAGACGCGAGCCGCGGTGAAGACGTGACAGAAGGAGGTGAAAAAGGTTAAAGAGCGATTTTTTCCCCCTTGTAACAGCACAGCGTCTGTAAACACAGACCACATGTTGCCTCCTCAAGCTTAATGGATGCTTTTAGAAGGGCTTCCATTTACAAAATAATTAGTTATTTTGTAATTGAATGAAATAATATTCACTGAGACAGAATACATTGATTAAAATATCAAACTGCAATCAAATAAGTCTCCTTTTTTTTTTTTTTTTTACAAATATCACAAGATTAACTGAAGGAAATCTATTAAAAGCAGAGTTTAAGGCACAGGGAATTGCTCCTTGTATGCTGAAGATTATTGTTTTAAGGTCAAATAAGTGTGAGGGGTACACAAGAGACGCAGCACAGCTGGAGAGAGACCACCTGCACAGACTGCACACACAGACATCAGATGCAAAACCCAGACAAGGATAGAAACGCACACACACACAGGATCACAATTATCAACAACACATGTAAGTAATGGTTTGTTGTGCCAGCGCACAGTTTTCCGTCTATATATGCAAGTTTAAGGAAGTACAACTTTATTTCTGCTCTTACCTCCAGGAAAAGCATCTCTCTTTCCAATTTTGGATAAAGCTCTTATTCACTTCCACAATCCCCCGGTCATATAGCCCTGCAGCTTTGGCAACATTTCTGCAGCATCAAGCTCAGCGGATTCATGCTCTAATAAGATCCAGATCGGTCAGGAAGCATCCCCCCCCCCCATTCACACACACACACACACCAACACACACACACACACACTTCTCCAGTCTTGCTTTTGAAATTGAGCGTTGGCTTATGAGAGCCGTCTTTAAGAGAGCTAGCCTGCTGCAGTTGGGGGAGCAACGTGTTCAGCAGTCCAAAAAATTTTAAAGTCCAACAGAGGGAGGGCAGAGAGGTGGCGTCTCTATCTGGAGTGACTCTGAGCACACTCGGAGTGTGTGCTCTTGGGGCAGCCGAGCCTCGTCAGCCCCTCCCTCATTCCTCTCCTCCAGAGAAAATCGCCTGCCACTGCACTTCAGTCTCTCACACACACATACACACACATACACTAACTTCAGAGTCAACACCCCCCCTTACCCTCCCCTCTCTATCTCCACACCCCTTCCTCCACCGGCGTGACACCGAAGCCCTCCAGCCTGCACCCCCCTCCCCAACTTGGCAGCAGGATTCCTGAGAGCCAGATGACATGTCGACATTCCACCTACCACTTCTTTTGTCTCTCAGTTCGCCTTTTGCTCCAAATGTTTTGCTACACAGCTGTTCACTTCTAAGTTCACTCTTAACCCTGCAGAGATGTTTTCCCTCCTTTTAAGCCAGCAAAAAGAGCAGAAATGTTCTCACTGACGGGAAAGTATGACAAGTTTCCCTCCTCCTGAATGGTTTTCCATGATGAAACTACTGTTAGTGCACATGTGTGTACTGCTGCTCTCTCTGTCATTAAAGGCTCCAGAGGTCATCCAATCCTAAAGCAACTCGTGCCATTTGCTCTCAAAATGTCACATTAATTCGTATTCAGCTGCTGATTAGATCACGCTGTGCATAGTTAATGTGCCATCTGCTCTGCTACCTAAAACAGAGAAACGGATCATTGGCGCACAAATCTGGGGATTAAAAATATTCTTCAAGGCCTTGAGGATAAAGAAAAGGCTACTTGATTTGATGTGACTGACTGACAGCAAAAGTCAAAAAATATTCAAGGCTTTTAAGGCCAAAGCTAGCTAATGTCAGAGAGCTATTTGGAAACTGTGAGGATGAACCTCTGCAAAGCTAAACTTAGACAATATGGCAGAACCTAATACAATCTGGATAGTGTATATACAGGGCATGACTAATGACTAATGTAGATGACAGAAGCTGAATAATGGAACACCAAGGAAGGAATCATACATATTTCATTATAAAATAAAACTGCTAATAAATTAAAAGCTGACTAAAATGAAATGAACATGTAAATCAAACACAAAATTGAAATTATGATAGTGTGAAACAAACTTTTTTTTTTTTGGGGGGGGGGGGGGGGGAGATAAAAGGAAAATGGAGGAAGGAGGAGAGATCGGAAGACCACCCGTCTGAACTCCAATCCCAAATTCGGATTTGGGGGGGTGATGTTTGGTTTGCGGGGGAGGGGGGGGGGGG
>JBBDHI010000025.1:12500596-12511931 GCA_037177115.1 Craterocephalus stercusmuscarum
TAATGTTAAAATTCTGTAATATCTGACCTAAAGGGAGCATATACAAGTTGAACAGAAGGGGTCCAAGGACTGACCCTGGGGCAGTAGAGGATGCTCAAAACTGCATGATCACATGTGTCTGTGTATGTATCACTTATAAGGCTACATGGTTGGAAGAAAAGCTAACAGCATTGATCGCACAGTTAACATGGTTTAGCAGGTATATATAGAACAACGCTTCTCTCAGGCCCCTATCCCTCCCCATTCCTCAGCAAGCCCACATGTGTTTTATTAGCAGGCAGGCCCATCTGACTGTAAATTCCAACAGCGGGCTGGCCTGAGGATATGTACCGACCAGGGTTAAGAAAGATCACAGAAAAGAGAAGAAAATGACATGAGCGGAGTCATCTCTTACTTGTCCGCTCTCATGCTTTGTTGCATGTTTCCCCACATCCCTTCTTCTCTAAACTCTGATCACCCGTCATATGCCATGTATTTTTAAGGGCTGTCTTTTTACTTAAGACATAAGCATCAATCGGCTTTTCTTCCTTGATGCCTTGTGCCACCTGTTTTCTCTTGCAAATCTGGGTGTATTCCAATTCTCTCTGGCTCTTTGTCCCTCTCACATTGTCTCTAGTCTCAGTAGATCTACCTTTCCCTCTCTGGCTGTCCTGTTTCCTTCCATCTTCCCCCCTCCCCCGCCCCTTTACTTTATATCTTTGTTAGTGCCTCGCTGGGTTTTTTGTTCTGCGACTCAAAAACCACAGCATTCCCACAACAGCAAACACTTATGAGACAAGAGCTGCGGCTTAAACAATGGTTTCCGTTTGCCCCAGGACAAAATAGCTCAACTCCCCCCTGCACTCCCCACCCGACCCCCTCCTCCCTTCCCCTCCTTGTCCTACTCTCAGACATGCACACACTCCTACACAGACACACACATTTAGGCTGAAATTTATGTTAGCCTGCTAATTTTCCAGTCTCTTTCCTCTCCGTCAACATGACAATCAAAATTAGAGCGCAACATGGCAGGTCGTGACCTGCATCCCCTCCAGTGCTCACCCGAACAGGGTGACCTACAAACACAAATAGAGCCTTGGGGTTGAAAACGTGACTCTCACTTTTGAATTTACCTGCAAGCAGGAGAGAGGTGAGACGCACCGTTTATCACTGTTAGATTTATGAATGCAGTGTGTTGTATAAACAAACTGATGGAACAATCTGTGCAAACAATGGTGGCCGCTTGCTGTAATTAACTCGGGGCACGTCGTATCTAATTCAGCATGGTTCAGTAGGTTTCAGATGGACTTTACTGCCCTTTTGTCTCATCTTTTGAAAAACTGCTTCCCTAATCTCAATCAATCGTGCATGTCTTTATGTGTTTGTGTAACAACAACTGACAGGTTGCCTGACTAATTACATTTCTAAGAAACTGTCAAGACATTCAGTGGTTTATTCTGCTCACATTAAGCACATGAATACCTCATGACATGGAATATTTTCATGGTTTTTAAAAACTTATTTTAATCTTATAAAAAATCAATGCATCATTATCATTTAGCTATACAAAACGAGAAAGTGCCGTTAGGTTGAAGGTGTTGTTGATGACATCACCTCTGCAGCCACACTCTATCAGGTCAGTCTCATTGTGTTTGAGTAGTCATAAAATGTTTTCACATGAGAAAAACTGCTGAAAATACAGGTTTTGCCCTGTGGAATTTTGTTGTATAATTACATAATGCATTTTGTTGTAAAAAAGAAAAAAAGAAGTGTGTTTGACAGGTGTAATTGGAGGCAATTTCATTGGTGTAATCGATCTACAGAGGCTGTCCATCAGACTTTCGCTATATTGTTTACTGTGGCCAAAATAATTCAGAAATCAATATCACCATATCTACAAACATTTTTCAAAAACTCATTAACTCCAATGACATTCGTTGTCCTTTCAAAGCTTACTTCATACAAGTGCATATTTTATTTCACTGAAAAGAGAGTAAATGGACAGCCCCAGTTCTATTTGGCTGTATTCTGCAGTCCAGTCAAGAATAAAAAACTAACCTTGTAACTTCACAATATATTTTAACCTAACAAACACTGAGGGATATGGTGTAAAAAGTTTGTTCCATGGGAGATGGTGATAGTTACTGAAGTAAATCTCAGACTCTGAACGTCATAGCCTCAGAGCAGTAGAGGTAAACATAATAGTATTGGCGATGAGAAAGGATTTTAAGAGCTTGTTTTAGTGAAGAAAAGGAAAAAGTAAACACCACTTTCTCAGTGTGTGAAAGAGAGAGAAAATGTGCAGCTCAAAATTAATCAACATTTAGGGATTCAGTGGGCATTATGTGTCTTTTTCCACATTAATATTAATGATAAACTAAATCCTGTTGCCACGTGGAAAAGACTTTGGAGGTTAAAACTTGTCTTGAAGAGTTTATGAGTGGTGACGCCATTGTGCTGAGCAGTTTAATTACCTCTCTACCAGCAGGTCTGGTTCCCATTATGTCTGCTAACAGCCAGATCTCCTCTGTCTTCCTCTCCTTCTTGCTGCCTTGTCCTTAGTTGGCATCTCTTTTACCACAAAAAACAGAATACCCATCTGAACAATTGCTTTGGCCCAGCAGTCGGACTTGCACTGCTGCTTCCACTGTAAGTGAAATGTATGACAGCAGATTGATAAAACTGCATTTTTCGTTAAGTTGGATCCGGTGGTTTGAAATAATTTCTTCATGTGGTTACTGTACTTATAATGTGCGTAAAATATCAGCCACAGTGGGATACCTGCATTGTGCTGGGCTATAAACAGCATTAATCAGGACCATGATGCTGGCTCAAGAGTGTTTTTCCATATGACAAACTTGGCGCTGAAGAGGGCGTTACATACCTTGATGATGTGTTTGAAGCGTGACCGTCTGACAGGTCATTGGCCCAGACCCAAGAGTTGTTCAGATGGACATTGAGTGGCTCCAACATACTTTCTTGTGAGCAGGATTGTTTTTTTTTTCCACTCGTCCTCCCAGCTTTGAAAGACAGGATGTGGATGCAATGTCAAACCACTAGGCTCAGGACGAACGGCAAAGAGGCGTGAAACCAAACTGAGGTTTTAACACAGTCTTTTTTACAGTGCAGGATGTGGTTTCAACGTCCCCTCTGTGAAATCTATAAAATAGCCTGTTTCAGATGCAAGCTATAAGAATAACGAGTGCTTGCAAAGGATTGTTTGGTACAATCTACATGTGTTTGACTTGTCTGTGTTTGTTTGGCTACACAGTCTTCCTGTATTCTGTTAAACCAACTGTGATGAGAATGTGTACCTCATCAGAGGGTTTGCATTGAAAAACTGCATCAACAGTCTGATGCCATGAAACCTGTGCAGATAAACAAGGTCTCATGAGGCATTGCAAATAAACAAGATGAAATGAGCTTGAATCTAACAGACTTTGCTGCCTTAACTTTTATCAATAGCTTGATCAGAAGGTAAAAATCGTAACATTTCCAAACCATCTCTTATTTCTCAGTGACCATTGCCAGACCCTTGTGAGATGAATGTTGTGGTATAGCTGCTTAATAGACTTGGGTCCTCTTTGTTGTTTATTGCATTTTGTGGCAGACCAGCATCTGAGCTTTTCCACTATGAAGCAATGGTTTTGTAACCAATGCAGTGTGTGGTTTAGTGTTGTCTTGCTAAAATATGCAGGGCCATCCCCTAAAATGTTGTCTGAGTGGTATATGTTGATCTTCAACCATTTGTAGCGTTCAGCGCTGATGATACACTCCCAGATGTGTAAAGTGTGCAAAAGTTCTCTGATTTATACGGTAAACGAGAGAGCTTTTCGATATGCCGGCTTTTATTTAAAAAAAATGTTTTTAATCATTTTAAATGCTTTGTCTGGATGCTGCTGCAATCCTTCTTATGTTTTATGTAAAGCATTCAATAGCTACATGTATATATTTCACCACATCTTTGCTGTGCAAGCAACAACATGGGGCTGGCAAATATGCCAGATCATTTATTCAATTAATTGTTATGATATTTGGTACAGATGTTTATGTTTCCCTCAGGATGACGAGTATTCATATGGTTCGCACAATACGGTGATTTATGAGTAAATATCTACAATAGTAATGTCATTAAAGTCAGCTGGTCTTTGTCTTTTGATGGGAGGATACTATATCAAAACTAAAACAAAGAATATACCAATCATATATGCTTTCCAAGCTGGGTTTAAACCTGTTTTTTATGCACACAATGTATACACACACACACACACACACACACACAAACACAAGGTGAGTGGAAATGGCAAAGATAAAGAAAACAATGTTAAAAACTGAAATGAAGGGCTCTTGATGAAATGGATGTAAGACAAGTTGAGACTAAGGGCATGAAAATGGAAAAAAAAACTGGTTCTGGATAAGGCACCACCTCAGTCAGCTCTAAACTTCAGGTCAGTCTTTGTTACAAAGCACTCAGTGGATGTTAAAGAGATTTCTGACAGTATACTTATACTGTAGACTGGGTGCCGTTGCTGGTTGTCATGTTCTTAAATACTAATTAGTGATCCTGTAAGTGGCAAAGTATTGTCTGCTGTGATGTAAATCCTTCTGAAATGATATCTACTATGCTGTTCCCACGGATGTTCACTCATATCTTCCCTTGCTGCCCCAATAATTAGTACTTCTGCCCCGTTCTACAACCTTTCATCCCATTACCTGCATAGAAAAGAGGATGTGGTCCGCTTAGCTAGGATTTACTCATGTTTTTCCCCTAACACAGTGTACTACCTCCTGCTATGGGGACAAACTAGCATCTTTAAGTACTTCTGTATATATACATATGTGCATGATTAGTCAGAGTTCAGGAATTACAGGTGACATGCTGACCTTTGTTTCCTGAGGGGTAAGATTCACTGCAAAAAGACAGATAATTACACAGATATCTGTTGTAGAAAACAAGGAAAGACACCATGTCCTTTGATAGCCTTATCACAGGTAATCCTATACACCACAGCTCATTGTCATATTTATCTGTGAATAAGCTCTTATCAGTGTGTGGGCATGCATGTGCAGGCAGCTACTCTAAATTTGCATTACAGTACAGTAACAGTGGCGCCAGCCAGCAGCATGTGGGCAATACAACCATACCCACTTGAAGTGCTGCTCCCATTTGTTTTCACACTGTGACTTGAGGTATAAGAGGGCACCTCTGTCTCTTTAGTGGGAAAAATACGAGGAAGCAAAAAGTGTAAATGAGAAGGAGAGGGCTGAGGAGAGAATACAGTAGTAATCTGGGACAAGATGTAAGGAGTCGTGGCAAAGAAAGGAGGAAAAGACACATTATTAGTGTATTTGGGCTCTTTGAAACTTTTATCCTTATCTAGGCCAGTGCCACATTCCAGAGAAATGCAGAATTTGGTCTCCTATCTCTGTGTCTGAGATGGAGCTAATGTAGCCCTTATCTCTGTGATTTACTGATAGAAGATGTCCAGTGACTCTCTTTCCAGTTAATTACAGGCCAGTGAACACATGCCAGGACATGGTGACTCAGTCTTTCCAAATAGAGTTAAGCATTGATGGCAAAAAAAAAAAGAAAACCAACTTCCTTTGCTATTAACTAATGATCTAATGATACAGAAAACTATTCATAAGGGACTGATATCAAGGTATTAGGATTCCTGAATATTCGCCAAATACACAAATGTCCAAATACATTGTCAGCTAAAGTAGGGCAAGGCAAAACAGGTATGACAAGAGCTATATAGTATAGCAAAATTATATGTGATGATTTAAAAAAAGCCTTAAAGAAGGAGATAAGTAAACATATCTAACACCCATCCTTCATGCAGAGGAGGTGAAATGTAGCCGTGGGCAGAAGGACCAGCCTGACCTTGACTAAATAAAAGCAGGGGTGAGAAATGCCTGCTTTGATGCTTGAGAAGGAGAGATGGAGAGAAAGGAACAAATCATAGAAAATAATGGTGAAAAAAATGGGATGAAAGAGAGATAATGGATTAATGGACAGGGTTGGGCTCTAATAATAAGTCTGACACTGTTTCCCTAACAGGCATGTTTACCACCACTCGAACTGAATCGCTCACTCTGACTCAGACATGCAAAAGAAGAGTGCCATTTAAAAGTGTAAACTCTTAAATGTTCACGCATCTGTATGTGTGTGTGAGCAGTGCTAAAGGGTAACATTCGAAAAGTCACATTTTACTAGACAGCTCAAAGTTTTATTTAGATGAACTTCACATTTTTCACCTGAGATGTTAAGATGTATAACTGTCGTGGGATTAGCCAGCCGCTCTTCCCAAACAACTGTTCACACATAGAAACAATAAGACATCGGGTGGCTTTGGCTCAGTGGATATAGCTGTCACCTACTGAACAGGAGGTGTGCAGTTCAATTCCACTCCATGTTGAAGACACTGAACCCTACCTTGCCTCCTGATGTACCTATTGGGGGTGTGAATGTGTGTGTATGGATGAATGAGACATGTCATGTAAAAGCGCTTTATCATATTTAACTTGATGACTGAATTTCAAAAGCAGAACATGGTTCAACAAAAGTCACATTATAAAATCTTACATTTTACAGCATTTTACTGAGATCTTGTATTGATGATGGGACAGTTAAATTGTTACATATAGTATTTTCTAGCACCAAATTATCAATGTAGCTGAGGTTTACACACTTCACGATGCTCCCCGAACCACTGCTTTATAATTTGAGCACAGTGGATGTTGGCTTTATCATCTACAAAAACGTTAAAGAAGGGGGAAGATGATCTATGAGTTGAAAAACCTGGTCATTCTATTATGCATATTAGCTAATTAGCATCTGACCTCATGTTTTGGATACTGTTGCTTAAACTGGATTTGATCAACTGCAGCAACCCTTGATTATTTGGTTACTAAAATCCAAGCATCTTTGGCCAGCAGTTTGGACTTCATACGACTTCTAGTTGCATCATAAAAGTCCAGTTTTGTTCGGACAAACACAATTATTATTTTTTCTGTTAGAGAAAACCGAAATCTTAAAGGTGCAAAATGAATAAATTTGAGTTACCCATATTTTACTATGGTGTCTCTAAATGGACAAACAACTCTGTGTGGACTAGGGATTAGTAACAAGTGCCTTAAAAGGCATATAGACATGCACTTGTACACAATTTTGAAGTAGTTACTTATAATACAGTCATCAATAGACCTGAGGCCAGTGAATCCACTCGCTGATGAAAATGTGTCTGTGTCTGGAAGAATTACTGGAGGAGTACTGATGACGACTGTTCACTCACTAATGTGCTTGGCATTTGAAGTAACTTCTGTCCCCATTTTTACCACCACAGTACATATCAGTGATTCATGCATTCTGTACCTTTAAGTGCTCAGTGTTATCCTACTATCCATTATTCAACTACCAAATTAACATTCTTTAAAAATACATTAAAGATTCAATTTACTGCAAAATAGTACAAGACTCAGTCTGCAAGTCTGCTTTTGGTAAATCCAAGCAGAAGGATGTCAATAGATTTTTAGTTGATGATGTTGCGTGAAACATGAACATTGATGGTTTTCCTTACTTTTGTTTTCTCTGTTCAACAGATGCTTGCGGGAAGTCTAGGTTCTGTTGTTGCAAAGTGACTACGGGAAATCTGTTTAAATTACAGGGTTCTTGTTACATTTCATACATGACTTAGAATAGTATGTGCCCTGTGGGCACTTGTAATGACAAAAGCACCAATAAGTGCCAAAATTTCTTTTAGAAAGTGGAGGGAACTGCTGTGCTGTGTAGAAATCCTATGGTAGTTTTGTTTTTTAAAGTCCCCACTGCCGCAGGAATATGGCTCCAAACCAGCTCACATAAGTGAATATGGACACAGTTGGATGATCAACATGTATGTCTTTTTTGTTTTGCCCCCTAAAGAGTCGTGATTTGCAATGAAGAGTTGTGAAAATGCTCTTCACATTGGCCTAAACCTCCTGCTGCTTTTCTGAGTAAGTATAGAAAGGCTCATTGCAGAACGCTTTGGAGGGCCATAACTCTTCCTTTCAGTCGGCTGTGAACACTCACTTTCGGCCCAGAAATGTCTAGCTTGTGTGCAAGATTAACAAAAAAACAGAGAGAGAGAATGAAGCAGAGCAAAGTGGATAAAGATGAGACCATTTAGAGCCAGGAAGCAGGGAAAAAAACTCATGGGAGAGTGAGGAAAAATTAGTGGAAAATGCCAGACGCAAGACAGTGAGCTTTTTATTGCCTTGATTTAAGAGGTTGTTCTCCATCCAGTGGAAGGAGGATGTAGTTTTTATGAGGCAGAGAAGTAAAAGTGAACTGGATACCTGAGTGCATTTTAAATCAGTAAAGACATGCTGGGTAGCAGATCAGCATATGGAGAACAGAAACTGGCTTAATAATGAAAACAGGATTGACCATCATTTCGAGCAAACACTGTCTTGTTTTTAAATGATACAGTAAGTTGTGTTTCCCCCCCTAAAGGATAGTTTGTTTTGACTTTCCAACTACAACCAATCAAGTTAATCAACAAATGCAGAAACTTTATTTTTACTGGAGCTAATGAGGCAGTAAAAAGAACACCAAACCATAAACACTGCATGCTTATAAAGTTATAATGGTACAACAAGAACAAAAAAAAAACATTTGATGCATGTAACGCGGCAGCAGGCACGTAGCCGGCCTGGGTAAGACGTGCAATGTCAACTGGGCTTTCTATGTGTTGCTTTAAAACTTCCCCATTCATCTTTGCATTCATGCAACTATGCACTACCATTTGTCTCACTTATGTTGGGGGGATGTCATAAATCTGACCACTGAGAGGTGTGTGTATGCTTGTATATATGCGCGTGTGTCTGGCTCTATGGTTTAAGCTACAAAACAGACATGATATGGCTGAATGCATTTTCCTCAGTTGTTTCGGGTTCCTGTTTTCTCCAGTATCATTAACCGTATGAATTGTTTTTAGCAGCATCTTAAAAAAGGAAACCCCCTCTCACAAAACAAAACAAAACCAGGATTATGCTCTTTAATCCTTTCCAACACAGTTTTATTCTAATAATGCTGAGGCATATAATTATTTTAAGATGCTTGTGTGATTTTGGGCCATTCTGAGGAGATTAACAGAGGGGATCCAGAGAAGTTTAAGGAGCACCAAGGGACTTTAGGGAACAACAATAAAGGAGTGTGTTGAAAATTCAAACTCTGCTAAATTAATTGATACAAACCAGACTTATTGGAGACATAAAGCAACTATGCATGGATATATTGGGCTTCTTTAAGAGGGTTTTTCCATAAATGTTCCTTTAAATGTCATGTCTCAAAATAGCCATCACTTTTTCCCAATCCCAATATGCATCTCTAACTCCCAGGGTACAAACCAGTAACCCACTACCTGTTACAACATGAAGAAATGGGCTGTATTAGACCAGTTTTTGAGACAATTAAGCTAATTTATTACTTCTGACTGGTTCTCCAGCTGCTTAGCAGATGCATAAAACTGATAAGTCCTGATTCTTTGTTCATGAGTTGTTGCTATTCGCAGCCAGTAAGGTAATGTGATATGCACCCACTCTTGCAGGTTTGAGGGCAGCAACCCCTGCGAAAATAAGCAGTAGCACTTAGATACCATGTTGCCATCATGCCTTTCAAAGTATCCCCCCCCTTTGCTTTAACATTTCTGTTCCCTGGCGAAAATGTCAAACCACACATTCATGCTGCAGAATATGTGTGGAAGGACACACTGGCTGTTCCAGGGCTCAACCTTGTGACTTTAAACCTGAGGGCTGATCTTTTCGCCGCCGCCTTGTTTTCCCTCCTCTTTCTGTCTCCCTGTGTCTCCTCGTCTGTGTGATTGTCTGGTATGGCAGGAATGTCACACATCGCACACAGCCGCAGCAGCCACCACGGCGGCCACACACTCTGGAGTTTATGGTCAGTTGTCAAGTGGATTATCAGACCTTGAGTTACAAGGACACTAGGCAAACACAGCCTGAAGTGTTTGTTCATATTGTAAATTCAGAGGAAAGTCTTAAAATAGGCAAAGTGATTGGAACGGTTTTATATTGGCAGTTTTTTTTTACTCATAATTCCAGTATACATGCATACTGTATTATCTAGTCACTTTAAAATAATAAGTGTCTCACTTTCTGTGTTTTTTTGGCTCAGTCATACATCCCAATTGGTGTGGGTCACCAGATGGGTCAAAGATCAGGCTGTATACCTGAGAGATGAAGACTGATGGAGTAACAAGACCAGTGTGAGATAATCTGTGTTGATATGACATCAAAGAAAAGGGTTTTAAACAGAAAATACTTCACTTTCAGATTTAACCAATGAGACTATGCTTTCATTGGCTGTAAGGGTATAACAAGACATTTTGTTCTCTGTCCTAGTCTGTGATGATCTATGCTGATTACTGTAAACATCTTCCCAATTTCTCATTAAATGACCACAAGAACATGCAGATGCAATTTTTTCAGAAATCCTCTCTTGTAGTCGCTGACTTTGCATAGTACTTGGCATACCTCTGAAATAATCATTTCCATGCACAGTTAAGATTATAACTGAGCAGAACAATGTAATTGGACAGACAAGGGAGAGAAATACATTTAACCAAAGTTTGCCATTTTGCCATCTTTCAGTTTGTGGGTATTGTGCTTTTGGCTTTTAACCTGCAACGTCCCAACATTTTTACAGTTCTGTATATTTCATATGTGATGTATGTGTCATTGCTTTTACATTTGTGATGTATGATTTCCTTTGTGGGTTCTCTCAGTGCCCGCTTCTTCACTCCCAACATTTAACTCATGCACACATGAGAATATTTTACTTCAAACCACATTATTTGGTTTTTGTTTATCCAATTCTTTAAAAAAAAGGCCATCACTGTTATTTTAATTAATTTGATTTAGTAAATGAGAAAGAAAGAGGCAGTTTCAGTTTAATCTGTGTGGTCCTCTGCACCCCGTCAGAGAACAACGCATGTTTTACTGCCCTCTTCTGCGGTGGCGAGCTCTGTCTAGTTGTGCAGATGCAGATTATACATCCTGGGCAGCAGCTGGAAGTCTTCATTGCGATGTTTTGGAGGGCTATTCTGTTTGTTCAGATACTGCAACCATAAAGAGGCCTACCACGGGGCCTCTCACTGGTTTAGTCATGTTGGTTTGGTGTATGAGACTTAATGCTGAGCTGAATGAATGAAAACTAAAGCATTGCTGTGATGGAACTGGGTCCCGGGTTCCACCCTGTATCTGCTTCCACAGATACAGTGCAGTAGGCCGAGGCTCTTTCACCAGATGAAAGAAAACGTTGGTCGAAGGCTTGCGTTTACTTGAGCTTTTA
>JBBDHI010000025.1:12580703-12592566 GCA_037177115.1 Craterocephalus stercusmuscarum
CAAAGATGCCCTCTTTCACTTTTACATTCTTTTTTTCCCATCCTTATGACTGTCCTCTTAAGTCTTTAACCCTGAAGGTATAACAGGATTGGTGAGGCTTGACCTGTGGAGCTGACTTTCCTGTGTTTTAACATGTATTTATGAAGTGGTTGTTTAGTCTCTCCCATAGATCTGAACTACATTCACAACACAATTCACTTTTTATGCAAGTGTTTTATTCGATGGATGAAGCCCATTATATCTGAAGGTGTCCTCATTGATACGGTAGTCCTGACATAAAATGACAGTACTTCTGCACTCATTCATTGGTGATTTCTTTGCTGCTGCTCTCTAGATGAGCGTACGCTCGTCTTCTTTTACCCGCCTTAGTTGGGATACTCTCATATTCTCATTCCCTTGCTCAAACTGTGCAGATGCTTCAGTGTCTCCACAGACCTCCACTGTCAAAGTGAGGCTATAAATCCTACCCAGTAAGGTTGTTGCAGCAGCTAATTGTGTTCTTACAGTATAGACTTTCAAATAATCTGTGTAAGTCTCTTCTTTGACCGATGTAGTCTGTATATCATTTCCAAGCCATATTTGTCGGTTTGCTTTTTCTTTCCCCCCTTTTTTCTCAGACTAAAGCCCCAGATAAGTTCCTCTTGCAATGAGGCAGAACTTTCCTTAACAGAAAACTGCCAGCAGCAAATCGTGGGATAATATCGCAGTTTTGGATCTTTTTCCGCATTTGTTCCGGTTGCTTGTTACTCTACACTGTATGACCTCCATCCACTTCACTTATTCATTTGCTCAATATATTGATTTCCTTGATGAATTCCGAAAGTGATCTTTAACTGGGAAAAGTCATGGGAAATGCTGCCAGAAGTCAGATTCTCCTGTTGTGATTTCCTTGGTTACACTGTAACTGCAAAACCTTTCTTTTCTGATTGTCGATCTGGAAAACATTTCCTCTTTTTCACATTTTCTGCTTGGGTTTAAAAGACTATCTGTTGACAAGTCTTAGAAAAAGTAACAAACCAAAGCTAGTTGAAGGACTACTGTTCCACCCCTGAGATACATCATACGCAACATTATCACTTTTGGACTTTCCTGCTGACATAAACTTGATTTCAGCCTCTTCTTCTTCACTGCTTGCCCTGTCACCTGTCAGGAACTAATCAATAAGCCAACCGTTTGATCGGTTTAATGTCATCATTACAAAAAAATGAGAGAAAACGCCTCTGGCAAAGAGTCGCCACCAGGCATCTTTCTGTGTGTGTGTGTGTGTTTTTTTTCCTAACGTGGGCCTAGTGCTGTATTCCATTGCAACCAGAAATTCAGAGTTTCCAAACGTTGTTTTCCAAGCTCCTCCTAGAAAATGCTCCTAGATGATGGACTTCCTACCCTACATTTAACATCATCTTTAAAAAAATTAGCTTTAACCTGAAACCCAATGTCTTTGTTTTACAGTATCATTAAACCATAAAATAAAAAGATGTGTTTTGCGCCTCCTTGTCTCTTCTGTGTCTTGATATAAAACACATATCCTTTTTTACTTGCAGAAAAGCATTACAGCAAATTTAAGTAAAAAAAATGACATCATTCAGGGGCCTGATCATATGCAGTCCATTTTCCAAGCTCCTGTTTATGGCGCAGCAGTTGTAATCAGTGTAATCAGCTCAGGTGTGTGTATGAGTGCAGCATCACTAGTCTTACCCTTGTCTATAAGTTGCAGGTTGTTGCTGCTAAGGTTGAGCAGCTTGAGGTCTTTGGAGAGCAAGAACTGCTTGGGCCTGAGATGTTTGATGTTGTTAGAAGACAGATCCATCTTCACTATATCCGATGGCAGCTCAGATGGGATGTGAGTCAGACCTGTAGAGAGATGTAAAATAAATGCTGTGTGTTCGAATCTGAAAATAGCCGAAGAAGGAGAGCAAAGACTTACTGTATCATTAATTCAAACTTGATATCTGCCTGAACAGAAAATATGTATTTAGAAAAAAATCTCCATAAAAATGCATTCACGACTGCTGAGAGATTTACAGATCTGATGCAGCTGCACTGCACACATGAGATCTAAATAGAAACCGAGGAGACAATCAACGAAAGAGGAAATTCAATCTGTCTGGATCTTATATGTTTTCAAGATGTTTTGTGAGTTGTGTTCAACATTTTACATTTTCAAGATGGAGCCAAGAGTGATAGCATGTACAAGATGCCTCGACAGGGAGGTTTTTCTTACAGATTCAGACACTCACATTTTTTTTTTAAAACTTTATTACATGAAAAAAATTATACTAACATGATATGTCCTTTCTGTTGCTTTGTCAACAAAGAGCTACAAACTGCCTACAATGAATATTCCTCAAGCCCTATTTTTGTTAGAATGCCTGAAATAAAAATAAAAAACAACAAAACAATTTCATAGGTTATAATTTGGTTTTGTGTTGAGTCATTAGACTTGTTTGGCCTGTCAGTGTGTGCATCTGCTGTAGCAATCATGTCACTCTGTTTAAAATGGAGTACTGTAGGTGGCCTCTGCAACTTGTATCATCATAGTAATGGTTGCAGATGAGAGGGAAGACAAGTCTGTTTAAACAGTGAATGCCACATCAGAAAATCAAAATATACTTTTTATGGTTATCTAAAACAAAAAAAGAAAAATCAATCGATTGTGTATGTGATGTGGCTATAAAGGAGTCATACTAATGTCCTGCGTGTTTTTATTTACACACTGACTGTATACTTTGCCTAAAGGAATGCATACAGACACTTTTATAGAACAGATGTTGCAGCCTTTATGCATCCACTTTACTGCCGCAGATGTTACAGACAGCTATAATGAAGGCCCAGTGCTATAAATCATTTCCAAGAGAACATAATTACACACACACACACACACACAGCACGCATAAATGCATTCAGCATGCACACGGATGCAGTCCATACACAGGAAATGTAATGATTTTTTTGTGATGCGGATGAATGTACGGCAGGGAGAGACATCCAGAAAGGGACACCCTTTTTTGGAAGCTCTTCTCTTCCATGTTGCAAGCTGCCAGTCCAAAGGGATTCCCAGTTCGCCTTGAGATCAATGTCTGTTTGCAACTTTATCCAAGGTTTTCCCAAAAATCAAGCTAATACTTCCAATTCTCAGGCTCCTTTGACAGACATGAGATACAGCTGCAGTTTTCTATGTTCGCAATGAAGTAGATTAATTTCCCATCCTGTGTATTCAGCGGGGACAGAAGTCTAGGACCAGAAGAGCTGAGCCAGACATGGACATCCTATATCTTGCTTGTAATCTCAAGCTAGTGTTAAGTCCTGTAGCTAAATGTGCTTTCATGAAACGTCTCTGAAATCTTGTGATCTTTAGTTTTTGTAAATATTTAAAATAAAGTCTTAAGGTTGCTACTACTTCAACATCTGTTAACATAGGCTTCCATCAGTCTGATGGCTCAGTGTGTGAATGAATAACCATATGAGAGGAAGAGAGGTAACATGTCGGGGAAAGGGAAAGTCAGTTAGTCAAAGCTGGGGTTGGATTCTGCTTTTGCTAAACCTGCTGGAGTCATTACTCTGGAAAACATCTGTTCTACTAAGATTTTTTCTCTCTCTCAATAGAAAAGTCCATGTTTTATTAAGGCTTAAAAAACATCAATTTAGGAGTTGCTTAATACCATAAAAAAAACTCTGCTCTTAATTCAACTTATTTAGCTTGAATTTTGAATTTATTTGCACATTAAATTATATGACCTGTATCATATCAAAGCGCAGGGTTTGGCCAACTTGCATGGTAGCAGAACACACATCTAGAGGTTGCATTTAACACATGCAGCATGGATTTGCTGCAGTTTCAACATGGTTAAAATAAACAGAGCGAACTCTGCTATTTCGATGATTTAATAGGAAAGCCTAGTAATCTGAAATTTTACACGTGAAGGGAAAGATCTGGAACTGTTGATGATCTACAGGGACACATGGAGTCTTTCCTCCACTGTTCCTCACCTCATATTTCTATGATAGATCTCTGAGAGGTTTTATCATTATCACTTTTGCAAAAACCGAAACACACATCTACTTTGGAGCAGATGTTGCAATAGATTTCCTGCTCTGTCAGACTGCAGAGGAGGAAGCAGTTATTTTTTTACAGTGCTGACACGATTCATCTGGGGTCAACTGTAGAAAACGGTGCGTGATTTTCTGATTCACTTTTGTGTTCCTGTTGCCAGGAGAAAGTAAAGGAGCTCATGGTCTTCCTTGCATATTTCACATGTGGTCACTTTTATCTTTGTTGCTAAACTGTATAGTGTACAGTTATGAAGCATGGTGAGAGGTTTAATGGTGTCAGAAGAAATGTATATAGGAAACTTAAACTTAACACCTCATGCTAATAGGGGGACTTTTTTTACATCATTGAAGATAATAAACGATGTCAAATATCCTCTGTAGGTTCAACTTGTGCTTTTAGCAGCTGGAAAAATTCATGCAAGGTATGTTTGGCTTTGGGTAATATCCCGTACACCCTGTTATTATTCAGAGAGACGCAGATTAAAAGCTTTTTCCAAACATTCTGACTGCTCTGTTTATATAATATGTATACTGTATTTATTACAATGAGCAATTCAGTGTCATAAACTAAGTCCTCCCACCTTCCTGTGAAGTTTCTACCCACATTTTTTGGTATTCTTTGCAAGGATAAATTAAATTTCTAAGACTTTATGCATCAGGACATTAAAAATAAGAGGAAAAACACCCTTAGATGAACACCTGCTTAGTTGAATTTTTGTTCATCTGATGTTGTATTTGCATCATTAAAGGAAGTGTAAGAACCAGATGATTTTATTCTACACCACGACTGTATCTGTGATCCAGAAAGTCTGGGGAGAGAATGATATAACATCATGTGTGCGGGTGTCTGAATTGGTCATATACATGAGTCACTCTGCTGCTGCCCACTCAAATAGCCTGAAGTTTTAACACATGACTTATGTTACTTCATAAAGCTTTGATTTATAGACCTTGTGAGGTCAGTTTTAAAGCAGTCGAGAAACTAAAATAACACTCTGTAGATGTGTCTCTGAGCAACATCACCGTGACTTTGTTATAATATAACACACATGGAATATGCCTCACAGTATTCAGAATTGGTTACTTTACATACTGTAATTTGGATGTTTTCTGTAATCAACTTTACAATAAAGGCAAATATGTGCTTGTGATAATGTGTAGAACTCATATTCAAGTTTAACCAGGTTTTTTAACCATATATCTGTCAGAATTAACTTAATTATATGCCCACTATAAAGAAAATTAAAGAGAAGGCATCTTGTAGCATATTTAGATGTTAGAAAGTGATTCCAAGTCTCATCTCTGAGAAACATGGCGTAAACCTTATTTAGTCCAACCACTTTGCAAAGCCTTGGTCTCCAGTGAAAACTATGAAAAGCTGTGGCTCACCTCAAAGAAACCATTTCCAAACCAAAATAAAGGAGACATGAAGAAAAGGGAAGAAAAGAGGGACGAGAAACAAATAATCTTGAGGGAAAAGGAGAATTTTAGAAACAGATATTTATAATCTTTGCTGGGGGTTTCCTGTTATTCTGCTCTTTTCTTGTTCATATAAATAAAAAGATAAGAATAAAGTAAAATTCAAAGCTGTCAAATAAACAAATAAATAAATTTCATATCAGCATCTGTTTTTAGGTTTTTAAGGATGTCAGTGAACACCTGATCTAAAAGACCAAAGAATCAACAAAGAGTCAATATACCATGAACACCAAGGAGCTCGCCAAACAACGTTATGGAGATGTAGAAGTCAGGGGTGGAAAAGTAAAATCCAGGTCCTTGATAGACTCACAGAAATTAATTAATCTATTATATCAAAATGCAAAATGGGCAAGATATGGGAGCACAACAAATTTGTCTCAAAACTCAGAGCAACCAAAGAAGGTATTAATCATAGTTAATCTAGGAGCAGAGGGAAAGCTCCACAGGAAAGACTTGTTCAGAGGACTGCCATAATCTGCACATCTACAGAGCTTACAGCAATTAAAAAACTAAAACAAATAAGCAACAAAAAAGGCCTCCAGGAGTAAAATTATATTAAAGAAGGCTTTGTCAGATGAGCCTATGAACAGAGGCGCACATAACTACATCCTCAAGAGCTACCCTCTAGCTTAGATGTAGTCCCTCTCCAACACACCCGAATCATATAAATGTCTCGTTAGCAGGCCTGCAGAGCTGCACCTCCTGCTGCACATAAGCTAATTCAGCCATTTGATTCAGGCGTGTTGGAGAAGGAATACGTCTAAAAGTTGCAGGGTAGTAGCTCTTGAGGACTAGTTATGTGCATCTCTTACTATAAAAAGGAAAACTGTGCCTGGTGCAAATGCAGCACTTCTGATCACCCCAAGCACACCGTAGCATGCACAACGAAGCATGGGGGTGGCAGCATCATGCTGTAGAGATGTTTTCCATCAGCAGGAACTGGGAAACTCGTCAGAACTGAGGAAAGTGGGAATACTGTAATGCTAAATACAGGCAAACAGAACCTGTTTCTCTCTTATGACAATTATATATATATATAAATGTAGAAACAAAGAAAGACCCTGACTAAGCATACTGCTAAAATAACAACCACTTAAACTACAGGCTTGATAAAGGAAAGAAAAAAAGAAGCAGAAGATAAATTCAAAAATACAAATCTACACATCAGATGTGATTGTTGTTCTGTTCCTTTTTTTACTGTATAACATGAGACAACACATGGAGTCAAACATCAAATCGCCAGTCAAATTTATTTCTGCTCAGGAGCCATTGTTACACTTGATTTCCTGGATTCTTGAAGGAAATTTTATGTATAAAATCATAAGTTAATCATACGTTAGGAGCCAAAAGACGGTTGGGAATGGTATTGTTTTGTTGTTGTTGTTTTTTGTTTCAAACTAAAGATACTAACACAACTAAGTAGTATAAAGAGAGAAAAACAAAACATACAACAAAAAAACCCAACAGTGCAATAACTGGTTGACACTGACATGGTATGTTTTAGCATGGAATAGAGTCATCCTCTCTAAACATGGCCTCTTAACACAAAGTCACAAGGCTTCATATGATACTGTATGTAATAATGCATAACTGAATGCCAGATGATGGGTCATGTGACTAAGCTATTTTACTGAAGAAAGACTCCAGTCGTCTGGTAACAACTTCCTTTGTAGTTGAAGTCACAGAAACCATATACTGAATGTCATGCAGAGCAGCTGTAATATATTAGGTAATATTCACACATCATATAGTTTATATAGTGTGGCTTAGTTAAGAAAGAAGCAGGATGGAACGAGTTATTATCGGGCATCAGAAGAGGAGAGCTTTGTGGATCTCTGATGGGCTAATCCTATTATGAGAGAAACAGAGGAAGCTTATAGTGGTTAAGATAAAGAAGTGATTCAAAAGTCTCCCCATAGAGGGGGGGGGGGGAATTAGGAAAATATGCAAAAAGCTTCCTCAAGCATTTACACAACACAGACGCTGCTTTGTGCGGTTTTGGCTTATTGACACTCTTTGAAAGATCCCTCTGAAGGGCATAAGCTTTCCATTTATGGTTGAATTTGGAACTATAGACAGGGTCCATAAGCATTGAGCGTTGTAGTGGGGGTTGAGTTGAATGGACAACAAAAGAGAGTCAATGAAAGAGCAACAAATGATCCATCTGCGCCTGTTTAGAAATCATTTCTGCCTCTTTGAAAAGCCACAGTTCTAGTTTGCTCACAGCAGCCGTTGTGCACAGATGTTAAATATGAAGAAGCGGAGAAAAAGATGATGAAGAATCCATGTTTCCTTCTCTTAATGCTCTTTCCTATTTCACACTTTGACTTTTTTCAGGCAGATTTCATGCTTATGAAGCTAAACTGCAAACAGCAGCTTATTACTGGTTGTCAAATCTTATGTAACAGAGATCTCCAGGATATTAGACGATGCTTTCAATGGCAGATTAGAGCCACAACACAAAAAGGAAGCTACATAAGGCTGTTGTAGTTGCATCCAAAATTAAAAAATGTCATTTTAATTTCAGGAAATGTAATCAAATAGAACTGAATGACTTGACATTTTTCTCACCTTTGTTGCTGCAGTCCAGCAGAGGTTTGGGAAACATGTATGTGCGACACATGGATGTGGCATCCGGCTTCCCAGTCACTGGAGGCCTCGACGGCATCTCAGGCTTTCCCGCTTCCTCACACAAGTCCACCTCCACCTTTTTCAGCTTCTGGCCCTTCAGTGAAACAGGCTCTGCACATCTGGCAAGGTTACCTAGGTTGCGGTTGGAAGGCACCTGCAGGGTCCTGACCAGGCCGTCCAATCCGCAGTGGCAGCTCCAGGGGTTGTCATAGATACGGAGGTAGGTGAGGCTGGGCAGAGGAAGCAGTATCTCCTCTGATACCGTTTTCAGGTTGTTGTGCTGGAGGAGCAGGGTGGTGAGCCGGGAGAGGCCATTGAACGCATCATTCTCCACCATGGAGATGCCGTTTTGCTGGAGATCCAAGCTCCTCAGCTGGGTGAACTGGGCAAACATGTTGTCCCTCAGAACCTGGAGAGAGGTGTGAACTGTAAGATGTCAGGGAATTAACTAGAAACACTGGTTTGGTTTTTGCTAAACTGACTATTAAACCTAAATAACATTCTCATTTGTAAGTATTTGAGGCAGAACTGGGGGCAGTGTTGTTACTGACTAGGATCATTTTCAGACATATTGGCATGAGTCTTGTAGGTGAGAGTAAATGCTTGGTAAAGCAGCCTGCTTAGAGAGTTTTCAGTATCTTCTGTTTTAGTCCAGGGAGGCTAGTATTGGCAGCTTTTGCATTTTCACTATGATCATGTTTGGAAATAAACATTTTACAGGGAGGGATATGTCTTCTTTCACATTTCAGAAACCTGGATGACGTGTTTTCTTGTTTTGCAAAGCCTCATTAGTATAATAAGGTACTGTACAGTTGCATGTGCACATCTTATCCCAAAAGGTGGAACCCTAACAATTAATTTGTATTTCATCACTAGGTATATAAGCCCAATCTGAAGCGATGATAGGATTATAAAATCCCCTTTTTTCTTGGTTATTACATATTATACTATACAATATATACACCACTACTATTATACTATTCAGCTTCACTATTTACCATCTGGCAGCTAGTCTGACTCGTGTTGTTGCTTATCAGTAGAATATAGGCCTTTTGCAAATTACAGGATCTTAGCTGGAAATCTGACTTTTTCCAGATTCTACCGTCAATAAAATCACATGCAGTTAAATCACAAGGTGAAGCAAAATTCAATAGCAATGTTACAGGTTTAAGAGGACCTGCAGCTTGTATTTTTACAGCTTGAATGAATGTATTTTTAATGCAACGTAGCATACAGTAGAGGAAGTGCAAAGTCATCCAATGTCCAAATAAGACCTCTTTGTTTTTCCATGTTTCCTTCATTAAATGTACCCACTGTTTGCTATACTGTTCAATATCTATAACTCATTTTATTAGTTAACTTCCTGGTTTTTTGTTTAGGTCCTGTCGCTCTGTGACAAACACATCCTGTGTGTTTACTCAAACTAGCTAAAAACTACATACTCAACACTGAACTGTCTTTGATCCAAGCCCCAAATAAACGCTGCACAGATGCTGAAGGTATCAACAAGTTAGCTGAGTTTATATTCAGAGTAAGGCACTTAACCCAATGAGATAACACAGAATTGTAGTAAACATGCACGGCAACTGTTCGTCTGACTCCTACTGTGCTAATAAGACTAGAGAGGGTTGCATGTGAGCGCGTGTCGGCCTGGTCCTCACTCCAGATTCCCCCAATCAGCTAAACTTGGCCCAGATGTAAAGTAAAGCCTTTGGAGACTTGTCTTACAACAATCTTAATCAATTCCAACCTTGTGTCATTGTGTTGTTTTTTCTACCAGAGCTGATAGGAGCAGCCATGTTTGCATGTGTAAAAATCTGGCTGCACATACCTGAATCCTATTTCTTGCCAGCAGCAGGTGATGAATGTCTTTGGGCCAGTCCTGCATCACAGAGGTCAGCTGCCTGTCCTGGCAGTCCAGGTACTTCTCGCCCGCTTCTGTGTATTCCTTACACTGCTGCGTTTGACGTCTCATAACTCCAGGCCTACCTTTGCCCCGCACACGGCCTCCGGTGCCCCTCTCTAGAGCCTTCGACATCGGGCCTCTCCGGGGCTCAGCTGACCGGATGAGGAGCAAGAGGATGAGGACGGTGAGAAAACGCATGATGCCTGGAGAAGAGAGGAGAGGAAGGAAGGGCTCTAGGTAATCGGGTCAAGCTTGGAGGAATTTCAGATGACTGATGTGGAGGGACACAGGAGGCCGGTCACAGCTGTGAGTGAAGAGAAAAACAGAGAAGAAGAGTTATTTGCATTGGACTGAATAACTTGTCATATATTACACTTGACATGTCTCAGAATAATCCTATGCTTGTATCTAGATTAAAAAACAGTCTCCCATACAAGAGTGTTGCTCCAAAAATAATCCTTCTCACATGATCTGCCTCCAGCACAGTTACTGTAAGAAGTTGGAAATGATATCCTTTATTAATAGTTCAACAGTACACTGAAAGAATCATCAGCGTGAAGTTGCCAGAGAACAAATGGAGAATTTCCAGCAACTGACCACGAAACAGTCCTGCACATAACAACCCCTGTAAAATCCCCAGTTGACCATTTAACATGTCTTTTATGGATTAAAGATATGAGTTATGGCCTGTGAACTGGTGAACTTATAGGCTGTTCTGCGTGTATATGAATCCATTTGGCAAGAGGGCAGGGTGCAACAACGAATACAGCCTGCAATCAGTACATTTAAGGAGGTAAAACTAAACCTGGCCTTCCTCTCTCTACAAACCACAATGAAGCTCTTCCTTTATGAATTGTGTGTAACTGAATAATTGTGATACCATTCATCATTAATTTTGATGACAGCTGTCCTGCTGACAAAGTGAAAATGTAAAAATGATATGCAGGTTACAGTAAATGGTACAATAAGTGAGTTACGGTCCTCTTTTGTGACCAGAAGCAAAGTATTCAGAAGCACAATTCTGTCAAGGAACACTATAGACACACACACAAACACATTTGCACGGTGACTCAGTCCAGTTGTACCAAACCGCAGTCCTCTGTCTGCCAGTCTCACAGTGGAAGAAGTCTGTCAATGCAGACAGTGCGGTTCCATTGTGAAAAATAGACTGGGCATGCTAGCTTGCTCCTGACAGAAACAGCTGAGAATGTTTCTGAATGCACTTTCCATTTCACAGAGGATTCTTCCTCCGCCCAACTAGATCAATCACCTCAAATAAAGCAAGCTGTTAAGTTCATTTTCTTTTGCTGAAGCCATTAAATGCAGCGATGAACGTTTCTCTGACAGGAGCTTCATGAATTCATCTTTTAAGCTAGCAGCAGTCCGACTGCATCCATTTTTCATCTTTCTCTGTATTCGTGTCCGAGTGTCTTTTCTTATGCTTGCATACTGGGCCTTAACAGCAGAACACGTGTTCTTGCATCTGCTGCACGGTCGTGAAGATGACGAAGGATGTATTTCAGCACAATGTGAGATTGAGATCATGCCAGTACAAACTCAGACCAGACCTAAGCTGAAAGCATGTGCAGAGGTTCAGAGCAGACCCAAGCACATCCCATCTCTTTAACCTTAGGTGTTCATTTCTATCTGCTGTCTGTTTAAATCATGTAGTTCGTGTAGTAAATATGCAAAGCTGTAAGCCCAGCTCCATTTGTATGGTACGGCTCCAGATTAATAAGTATAAGGCAATGATTTCTGATGAAAATTGTGTATTTTCTTTGTTGTGAAAAGCTGGAT
>JBBDHI010000025.1:12608049-12620578 GCA_037177115.1 Craterocephalus stercusmuscarum
AATATTTAATGGAAAGTTGGGGCTTTAAATAAACCAGAGGACCATTTATATGAAAATAAATGACTTGGAGAAATTATGGCCTATTCCTAACTTAATCAAGATGCTGAAAGAAATGTTTTGTATTGTTGCCTTCTGTAATTTCCCCTCCATCTACTTGATTAAAAACCCGGGCGTTCACATGTTTAAGTCTGTGTGAGGAATAATAGGGGCATGCTAGATTCAGCTTTGGGATCAAAAGCATTCCCCTGCAATCCGTATATCCACCACCACTGCCATGGCTTGCAGAAAATAAGAATTACCCCCTTTATTTAAGATAAATCAATGGTGAGTCTCAAAGCTCCCATTAGAGCACAAAGAGCATTGCTGCTGGGAAACCTAGGAAACTTTGCATCTGTGCTTCTGCAACAGAAACCCAGCTCAAAATCTACACTCAAGTTGAGGCTGGTGGCTCAGAATTGATGCAATCTGGAAAATCTACTGTTGCCTGGGGTTTTAATTAAAATCTGACATGTGTGAGCCAGAAACATTTAGAAAAAGAAAGAAAAATCTATACCCTGCAGAAAACAATAACTTAACGCCAACATTACATAACATGAGCAAAACCAGATAACTGATAAGTCACAATCCTTTTCAAACCCAACACACTGTTTGAAAATGTTTTATTTCTGTTTTGGGGGAAATGGAGGCACAATGTTTAAATAATAATGATAAAAAGTAATGATCAAAGTAAATCAATTCTGTCTTTATCTGTTAAAACATGACATAGAAGGTTGATGGAATTAATATACAGTGTATGGTACACTGTATGGTAAAGCATACATTAAATGCAGATTAAATGTTGTTTATGTGAAGGTATAAGGTGTTTTTTAAATGATCTAGAACAAGTCTCATTGGCACCAATTTCGAAGGAAAATATTTACATCTCTGTGTGAGCATCGATTTTCTTTTCCACTCTGTCCATTGTTTACAGCAGCTGTCACACTTATCTCTCCCCTTTCCACAGTGTTGTAGATGCGTAGCTTTAACTACATCTCAGCTGTAGCTGTCGGGTTGGATATCTGGGGATAGTTAAGATTGGAAATATTAATTGTGATCATTGGACATAGTTTCCGTTGGACGTAGTGGGTACTTCTGTGGGGTGAATAAAGAAGCTCAGTAAGAGCCATAAAAGGATTTTTATGTGATTTTACAATCTACAAATCATTCGTAGCTTAGTTAGAGCAAGGGGTGACCAACTTTATTTTCATAATAAAACAGGACTGATGGAATAAATGTTTCTGTCAACGCAAGCTGGATGCTTCACTTATTCTACTGAAAACATTAAGAATTAAGCTTTTTACATTCAAATCACCATCAGCTCTTTCATTTAGCTCATCACCTTCATTCCTGCTTTCACTCTTTTCTTCCACACATTTCCAATAACTATTATGAGACTATTTAGGTTAAATGAATATAAATATCTGTTTTTAGCATATCTAAGAAACATAAGATCAAAACTGTGGAACAATAATCTGGATACTACACATCATTTTCCCTTCTCTCATTATTCCCACAGTTCCTGCAGTTCTGCTCCTGATCTGTACTGTTCTCATCCTCCCTGTGTTGCAGTTTCACTCGGCCGTAGTTTATCTCCTGGAAAAGAATGTAGAAATAGATGAGTAGATTGAAGACACCTGTTTTTCTTGCACAGATATCCACTAATGACTAAACCAAACCAAGCTGACAGAATCTGCCAGCATCCAGGAAGACCGAGGAGGCTAAGTGAGCAAGCTGGTCAGAGTTGCAGATACTTGACTTTGTTTTTATTTTCCTTTTGAAAAACCTCATTTAACCTCCCAGTAAGTCTCTTTAACTGCTTTTGTACCCAAGAGTTTGTAATAACATGCATCTTATTCTACTTTTCAGATCCACTTTTCTGTTTTCTTCCCTAAAATCTCAAGTGTAACATGTTTTTTTTAATACATCGTCTTAATTAGAGTTGATAAGTTTGAATACATTTAGGATTCCACTGTGAAATAAACAAATGAGCCTTTATTGAAAATGTCTTAAAATTACAGTCTTCATCTTTAATTGATGCCTCTCTATGGTTCATAAAAGGCTTGGTTATTGCTTGTGTCTGGGTGTTTGAGTGAAATATGTTCATGGTGTCAAAAAATGAGTTATCATCAAGGGTATTGTCCTCACTGGAACATCTGCTTTCCAGCTTTGCAAAAGTCAGGTCTATAATAAGATGTATAAGTGGGTTGTTGCATGTCTGTATGGGCTACAGTACGCTTGTCCTGCTGTATTCCCAATTTGAAATACAAGCATATATGTCAAAAAGCTGGTGACACAAAAAAATAAACGTGACATTTGTCCGACACAGCCCTTCCTGTTTTTGCACATACAGTCACAAAAAAAGAAAAGAACAAATATGTGCGGGTTACTTCTGTTTCAACATAAAGATCTTGGCATTAGATGCAGACAGAAATTGTCTGGATGGGAAGAGAAAACATTGTGGTTTTCCTTGTTTACCATACTTGTTGAAAAGAACACCCTTGCACCCATTTTTTTATAGCTATGACATTTTATTCAAGGTTACTGTGGGGGAGGTTGGAGCCTATCCCAGAGACGGTTGGGCGAGAGGCTGGGCACATCCTGGAAGAGGGGCAATAAAAAGACATACAAGTCAACACTATTTCCTGAGGTTTTAACTCAAAATGTGCAGCACGCCTGGAACAAAATATCATGCCACAGCACTTCAGTAACCTACAGTTCTGTAAGGAGCATTTGGTTTTAATCAATCATGGCCTGTGCCTTTTGAAAAATACATGACTGGCAATTTTTATTTGCAACAGCATTCACACTAACACGTTTACATATTGTTGCCTACATTCTGTAGCAAAGCATGCAAGCTGTCTGAATGACCTAATATGTACTTACAGCTAGTATGCTAACATGCTGACATACAAGAGCAAGCAAAAAGTTTTGCTTCACAAATTAGGGGATATACTGTAAACACACCGGCCATTTTGACTGTAAATCGTTACTGATCGTTTAAAGAAAGTAAAGAAATCTTGTATTTATACAGTACTTTGATATTTTTAGAGCTAACGGGCACAAAATTGTTAAGTCTTGTACAGTAAATAGAGCAAACTAAAGGTTTAATGCATCAGGACATAGTGAAAAACTACATGTAGTCCTTGCCAGCACTTGATATAAGATAAATACAACTTCAGACGGGCTAAATATTTAAGTCATTCTTTTTTTTCTTTAACAATGCCAACATTTGACCAAAATAGCCCATGATTCAGAAGCTTGTGGAACCACCTTTTACAGCAATGGCAGAAAAATGATCTGTGGGATGCTGGTTTGAGTATAGATCTCTTAGGGGCCCATTAAAGTATTTAAAATCAAGTTTAGGTCTAGACCATCACTAGACAGTATCCCATTGTTCCCCTTGTTCTACCTTTTTTCCTCTTTTGGGATATTTATGTTCAGTTTGATCCAATTTCAATCAAGTTTTAGCTTCAGTATCACACAGACGGCATCACATCTGCCTTTGAAAGGCTGTGGTATATACAGGGTTTATTGTCTACTCGACAACTGCAAGATGCTTGGAGCCTGTAGCGTCAAAACCAGGCAACATATCTCCTCTTTACTTTTGGACTTGGTTTTTATCACTCAAGTTACTGTGTCTTATTTACAGACTTTTCCAATTTGGCCTTCTTGGCCAACACGCATTGTTTAAGAAGTCTTCTAGTTTGTTCACATGCAACTTTGCAAACATTGGTCATGTTCTTATACGAGAGAAGACATTTTTCCTGACAACCTTGTCAAACAAGCTGTTCTTTTTCAGTTCTTTTCTAAATATACTGTCATTAACTTTGAAATGTAGAATGATAACAGAGGGATTTGATGTTGAGATGTAGCTCTTGATACTTGCAGTTCATCTTGTGTCGTGGCTAACTTTAGGATGTCCTTCCCTGGGAAGATTCAGAACTATACTGTCTTGTTTTTGTTTTGTTTTTTCATTTGTCAATATTTATCACTGTTTAATGACATGATGAATTGTTTGGAAATACCCTCCTAAACAATTTTGGGCAACACTTCCTTCTCTTCCTTCTCTTCTCTTTTCCTTCTTCTTCTTTCTTCTTTAGTGAATTAGGCGTGTCCTAATACAACTTTTTCACTTCCGATACAATACCGATCTTGCAGCCTCTAGTATTGTTCGATAACTGGCATCAATCCAATACGATATCAGCCCAATTCAAACATAGTTGCACTTTTATTGTAGTGTGGAATGTGAGAAAAGGCTTGATTAAGTGATATTACTCAGAATCATTTGAATAATTTAAGATATTACTTGTGGCTCAAGAGTGTAAAAATTGAATGGGAGGCAGACATCCTCTTTATCTTTCCGATCAACCTTCTTTTTTGTGTACATCTTACATTTATGGCTGGTTAGCAATCCCTTAGTTATCAGCTACCCTATCAGATAGTCCCATGATGCACTGAGCGCTTCCTTGCCTTTTCATCTCTGTGCTTTTTAGTTTCCATGCATTAATTTATTCCGTCATTGGTGTCATTAACTTGTATTTCTCTTCTCTCTGTCAGCAAATCTCCCTGGATAAAACTCTAATCTCTTTATTGTAATAGATTTCTGGAAAAACAAATCGATTATAAAAGCAGTGTGAGCTTTGTGTTCAAGTATGTAAAAATGCATCGCTAATACTGATTCGTTGTTTCAACACAGGTCTATGAACTGAACCAGTTGTACAAACTCAGCTCACTGAAAAATCCAAGCAACAAGATGATGACAAAACCCAATAAAGGTCCACTGAGTGGCAAGTTGGACTTTCCAAAGGGTTGGTGTGTTGTCAGAGATGATTTTACTTTCCCTTTCCAAATGAAAACTCTGTTCAATGTTTTCCAAACCCAACTGTTACCAACATAAATTGAATTTGTGAACACAGAAAAATGCCTGTGCACATATGCAGTCAGTTAAACTTTACAGCCTGTGGAATTCATGGTTGTAGAGAATATTTATTAGTAATGAAACAAGAATATTGTTCCTGACTGTGTCCAGATTCAAATTACAGACGTGAGAGCAGATCTTCGCCCCTCATTAGTCTTGCTCACAGACATTTGGACTTTTCTTTGGAATGACAACATAACAGTGCTTACTTATTCATATTGTACAAGTAAGTGAATATTTCATCAACTATGTCCTCATATTAAGCAAAACCAAAGGGGGAATTACATTTTTTATTATTTTTCAATTTGTTTTAAAAGTGAAACTCATAAAATTGCTCTAATGTTTCTGTTCTGCTTCACAGTACATTTGAATAATCATGTTACTCTACAATTTATACACATCCTCGGTTTTTTGCATGTGTTTTTATGTGTGCATGCAGGCATGGTGAATGGCTCAGCCACCGCATTCTTGGACACATCCCCCAGCTAAATTAGGGGTCAAAGGTCTCAAAGAGAGCCAAAACCTGACCTTGGAGCTGCATATCTTCACCATGATATCATTGTCTTCCCCTCATAAGCCTTCACTGAGCCCACATGTGCTGACTTGTTGACTCCCTCACAGAATAAATATGTCATCATGTCTGGTCTGGGAAGGGTGTTTTTTTTTGTGAATTCATGTCAGAGCGTGAAGACTGTGGGGGGTCTACTCTAGCTGGAGAGGAGTCATTGTTTCAGTCAGCATGGAAACGGAAAGTAAAAAAGCTAGTCTGGGCTTAACTGAGAAAAAAAGGTGGCAGTATAAACCTGTTCCCTTGGGTTTATAAAGCATGCCTGTGGTTTGGGTTTCTAAGCCCTCTGATTGTAAAGGGTGGGTACAGATTATGAATCCAAAAGCATGTGAAAAGAAGTAAGTTCTGACTTCTTTCAGCAAACCTGGTGTTCTGTTTGTGGTGGTTTCTGAGCAGACATGTACAGGCACCCTTGATCTGCTAATAAATTCCTGTTTTCTTCTGGTTTGCAAGCTTAGATTTCTCTCTAGAATGTCTGATTAGTTTTTTTTTTTTTATGAATTTACAATCTTTAATCTTTCTGAGCATGAATGTCCTTTCTAGATCATTATTGTAACTGTACATTGCCTCTCCCTCAGCTTGAGTTACGCTCTCTGTAATTTTGGTTTTGCATTGAGGGCTACTCCCCTCCGTTTTCCACAGACAAGAAAGCGAAAACAAATACAGAAAAAAAGTTGTGGATGAAGCACATCGTGCAATGAAACTTAACCATGCCTTCTTCAATGCGAAACCACCAACCATGGAAAATTAAATTCTGTCTTTGTGGTCTGCACATTTTGTGACATAAAAGTGAAACAAAGGAAGGCAGGAGCTGGAACATTTCTTGGATGAAATTGCCACGTTTAATTGCAAGAAGAAAATAGTTTGAGGAGAAAAGTGTTTACTGATTTCTTTTATTGGACAAGTAATGTTTCCACAAAAAGATAAAAAGCTCGTGGAAAGGTGTGTTTTCAGTGCAAAACACCAACGCATACAGATTAGATTGTCAGAAAAAAGTCATTTGGGAGAAACTGTTTATTTTACCGATTAAAAGTACTCTGTGCTTGTTGTAAAGCTGCAGCAAAATTCATATTTGAACAAAAGCTGTTTGTGTGTGACTTAGTGATAAGCCCCTGAAGATTTGTCACAAAACTTTCAAATCCTTACTGGTTTCAGCATCTTCCAAGTCACTGGTGATTTTTCCATTTAACCGCAGTTTGGAGAAGAGTTTAGTCACACCACAGAATGAAAAATGAAAGGTAACTTTCCATGTCCACATGGAGACAAGTTTAGGTGTATCTGCTAAAGCTTTTTAATTGTTTCATCCACATAGAACCGTTCTAATAATTCATTCCTCCCATTGAGACATCCTACCTGTGCTTTCTGTACATGCCTACAACATGAAAAATGTAAGCTGTGAGGTTGAGGATACTCCCTTAACTCTGTGTGAGCAGCTGTTGTATCTCCGGGTTGTGAAACTTCTGCTCCTCGACAATCACTGTCACCAACAAGTAGACAGCATATGGCATATGTTCTTCAATCCATTGTCCCTGAAATGCATCCATTATATCATTCAATTTGGACTGGCAGAACTCCCAGTCAACATTCTCCCGTAGTTTGGTAATTTTGTAGTCACGTGAGACTCAAAGCAGAAGTTCTTCCGCATCATCATGCCAAACAAATGCCTCCTTTCTTGCACAATTCCAAGTTTTATTCTCTGGTTTTGGCATATTTCTGTGGAAGCTTTAATTGTAGGTTTGGCATTGATACCAGAGCATTATCAGTAGCGCTTCTTGAAATAATTCTATCCTTAAAAAAAAGCTCCCTGTGGACATAACCTAAGTTTCTTAGTGTTTTCAGATGTGGTGATTTTAGTACTGTAGTGTTACACAAGATGTATCTGGATGGAAATTGGCAAGAAAAACTTGACAACAACCCCAACATTTGGTTGTACTCCTATGATCTGACCTCTAAAAATCACTACAGCTTGCTTTTAATTGCATTGAATGATCACTGTATCTATATACCACATAATTTTGACATGGACGCATTAGGTCTGTTGTTTACCAGCTTTTTCCCACCTTCAAACATGGACATTTGTCCAGATGTAAGACTACTATAGCTTCGCATTTTTAAAGTCCTGCTTTAATTTTCATCTAAACTGTGGTTAAAGGATCTAAGCCAGTGTCACATGTGGAATTTCTGAGAGTAACAGCTTAACACTCATCCCAGCTCAGGAGGTATTGGTGCTTAAATCTAACCACGCAACACTTGAAAACAAAAGTAATAACCTCAAAACATGAGAGTTGGGTGTGGGAAAACTGTTCCATTAAATGGTGTCTTTCTGATTTCAGTCTTGCACAACAGCCAAACCAAAGCCATTCAGTCCTGGCTCTAGCAGCAGCTATTTTAGATTTCTATCTTAATTATGTGTAAATTTGTGTAACTACCATCACAGAAAGCAGCTTAGTGACTTTCTCTTGGCACTTTAAATATATCTTGGGTATGACCGCAATAGTTGAGCGTTGCAGAGCTCAGCTCCAGTAAATAAAGAAATAAATATCCATAAATCCTACATTGCACTTAATAAATGTGCATTTTTCTCTAGTCTTGGTGACAGAATAAAAAAAATGTCTGTAATTTACATTGCAGATTGTGTGTGTCCAACTTTCAAATGACTTCATGAAAGAAGAGTTGTTGTCCCTATCATGTAATAACTCTCATAAATCAACACAGAGAAATCAGTGTCTTCATATTGTGTCAGCTTGGAACTTGAACATAGTATGAGTCACATGATCTACAACATCTACAATGGATTCCAAAGAAGAACAAACCATAGGTGTACCATACCAACTACACATTTACAGTCTGACAAAACTGGTGTGACAAGGAGAGATTTTGGCTGAAACATATGCAAAACTGCATATATGAGCGGTTTCATTCTAGAGTCAGGCACTTGGACAAAGACAAACAGAGACAGTTGCGTTTGCCATGTACATGAAAAAAAGGAGGGGGGTTAAATGTGGTTTGGAATAATTTGTTTCACTTGGGCACATTTTGTCTTATGCAGCAGTAAAACTAAATAGGATAATCATCAATCCATCATGTCAGCAAAATGTATCTGAAAGTGTCTCCTCTTTTCCAAAGAGGCAAAAAAATAATACTTGAAGCTCACAGTAGCTATATTTTTGTGAAACGGAGCCGTCAAATCAATCTTTTCTTTCAGGATCTTTGGGAAAAAAAAATGTGTATAAAACATAACAAAAAAAATGAAAGAAAAAAAATCCAGAAAGAATATTAATAAGACCATTTGGTCGTATGGACTTGGAACTAGATTGTTTTAGTGTAAAAAGTGCTGATTTCCTCCGAAAGACAGCAAACTGGTGCAGCTGAATTTGTTACTGTGCGTAAAACACAGGTCTAAATAAATTCTGATGCTGCCGTTCCTCCGCTGAATATGTAAATAGACTTTTTCCTATCACACGAACTCAGTTCCATGAGATGAATCCCTGAATAATCTGATATCTGTACAGTTAGTTTTTGCTACTAGATGCCAAAAGTCCATTCAAGATCAGTGCTCTATGTTCCCGGTCCAATAAAAATCTTTTGGAAACTTAATTCTGCCCTATGAATAAACCTCACAGCTAATCATATGATTTCTTTTAATAATAGGGGTTACTATATCACTGTGTGCCCACAATTCTGAACACGTAGACACTAATTTCCAGCACAATTTTCCTGCATGGGCTTTCAATATAAGCTCAGTATGGCCACTCCAAGAATATAAAGAGGATATTTTCCCCCTGGGATTTTGCTATTGTCATTTATTAGTTGTGGTAAATGTCTAGACTTACCAGATGTTGTGTGGATGTGGGTGTGCGTACAGTATGTGCTTTTTCACTTACTGGCTATCTCATATCATTGAATATGAAATATGACATTATGGGAACAGGGAAGGCCTAGTAACTGTTCATGTTTGGGGTGAAGACAAGGCTAAATGTAAGAGTTAAGTGTGGAGAGGAAGATTTCAGTTCATACTGAGAGAAAGTGATTATTTTGTTCAGAGAGCAGAAAATAAGAAAATGATTAAAAGATAGTGGAAAAAGAGAATGTGGACAGAGGGCTGAGATCTGACCATATAATAGACAAAGATGGCGTCTGTTGATGATTGTGGCCGGGATGAAAAGAAAGGAAGCCAGACGGCCCTGCATGATTGCTCCCTGATTCTCTGGAGAGCGCACACACACACACACACACACACACACACCCACACGCACACACACATATTGTATGTAAATGAGAGGCTTTCCTCGAAATCTGGTGAACAGATGTGTTTAATTGTTTCCATCCCTGTTAGCAAGAACACATGCAATGCTCAGGGAAATCAGTTTACAATACATATCACAATACTTTTCTTATATTCTTCTATTTTTGCTTCTTTAAGTTGTTTTTTTTTTGCAAACATTCCCACATTATCCATAAAGAGGTTAATATCCTGTTAGATTGGATGCTTCGCATGTTTGTAAATGGCTAAATCTTCACTGATGTGATGAAACAAGCATGCAGGTTTTTGTTTTCTAAAAACTCTGGAATCTGTGGAGTTAGCAAGAAGGACCTTAAAATGAAAATGCTATTAGATTGGGAATGAGTGGAGATGACAGAGGTTAAGACTGATGTGCTGCTACTACTTTGAAGGACCCTGGCAGCAGAGTTCTGGACATGTTGGGGTCCTGGGCACCATACACATAACTCCATTACAATTAGAAAGGTGGGAGGTTGTGACTGAGGGTGTCCAGGGATGAGCAACTGTTTTCTGTCTGACAGTTGAAACCAGGAGAGAGCAGATCCAGGAAGGCATAGGCGATAGGACAGATGGTAAGGGGAGTGATGCGGGATTTGGGGTTAATGCCAGCTGCAAGATTAAGGAAGATGAGTGAACTCATGTGACCTGAGAGGTTAATCTTGATGATTTCGATGAGGGAAGTCTTGGAGCCTCTGGTCTATGAAACCGGACTGAAGAAGTTCATAGAGCTCATGGTTAGACAAAGTAGTCACTGAGATGGTTGGTTATTGCTTTTTGACCAGTAATGGAGTCTAGAACATTGTGAAAAGTTCAGCAATTGTAACTTAGTAGAAAAAAATGTGATGAGTGCTCCATTTGAAGTTTGAGGGTTTCTGAGAATTTCTGAGCTCCCATTCAGAAAGGAAACCTGAAGTACAGTATCCCCTAAATTGGAAGAAACACCAGTTTCAATGTTATAATCCAAAATGCTTCCCCTCACTCTAAGCTTGCCAATAATAAACTCTGAAATCACTTCTGAAAATTTGATTTTCATTAACTAAGTCAATTAAATTGTGTCAAGCTACCGTCAGTAAATGTGATTCTGTGCTTGCATGTGTAAAAATAGTGATAATGGCTATTAATAGTAATTGTTACAATAGTAAGAGGTTTTAAGATTTAATGCAAACATGTGAATCAATCATTGTATCTTTGTTTTAATAATGAAAATTCAAATTGCACAGCATTTCACAAGCTCCTTAAGAAAGAGATCTAGTTCATTTCAAAGTATTTCAAATGTGTACCTGCACCTTTTATTGTATTTTTTGTGTTTTTTTTTTTATCATTACTGTATCAGGTCATTTAAACCTGCCTGGTTGTTTCCACATGGAGGAGGTCAGATAAACCTTTCCACTTTGATGGCTGTTTTAAAGTCTTCTCCTGCTTCATTAGTGTGTGTCCAGCAGAGAGAGGCATGACAGTTGAGAGGAAGACCATAAAAGCTTGCATGCAATACAGGTCTTACATGAGCTCAGACATTACAAATGTCACATAAGTGGCACCTAGATTGTGCATCTAACCGCTGAATCCCATGGTGCTATGGATGAAATTTTAAGTTCCTTCCAGTGGCACCTGGGATCCCTTTCATGCAGTGTAAATCAAACTGAAAGATATTAATGCAACGTGAGTGCGTTTCCTTGAGAAACAGGATGAACTGATTCATCACTTGAGACAGGTTGATAGTGCCATTGCTGTGTTTAGTAAGACAGCCTGACCTACTATGTTTATTTGGGTTATTTTAATTAAGTCATTATGACCTGTGTGAACCCTGTGTTATTCTAATCTTACCCCCAAATCCTTGACCATGAAATTCATGCGGGCATGTGGAAAGTAGTAAAATAGATACAGGACTCTATCCTCTCCTTAGTGGAAACTTGAAGGTGGTTGCAATTTTGCTGTAATCCCCACAGACTTTTGTAAAGTGTCCTGGGATGAATTCCCCCTCCAAGTCATGGAAGGTCACAGATCTGGAATCAATTAGCCAACTTTTTGAAGCTTTGAAGACATAAACATTCAATATGGTCTGTGTACAAAGTGGTGTGAAGGACTTTGAATCTCACTGTATCTACTAAACGGACCTTTTAAATTATTAATCGTGTTTGGTTTGCTACCTTAAATTCCACTTTAGAGACTTTTGGATGTGAATATACCTTTTTGCCACACACAGCTTTTGAGATAATTTCCAAACTAAAGATGGTGTTTCTGAGGGCTCCAGTAAACTACAAAACGACTCGGCATTTGGGAGTAACAATATACCCAGAATTGATTCAACCTTTCATTAAGTATGGGCTTGGGCTGGTATTTTTCTTCCACCAGAAATTGTGTGATTGTCTTTAGCTTTCCAACAGTTTTGTTCTCCATAAACTGTCATTTATATGTGTTGAGTACAAATGCAGCCATTGTTTCAAGATTTTTAAAAAGGCAGCATAAGCTTGATTATCTCAAGGAGGGAAATCTATTTGGCAGCAGAGGCATCTATTCCGAAGAGGCAGTATAAACTCCAAACTCCAAATTGCAAATGTTAAACTGCACGGACAATCTCCAACTATTAAGTTTATTAGAAAAGTGCCCCCCAGGTAAGTGTCCATTAAAGTAAAAGGTTAAAATGGTTAAGTATCCAAGCAGTTGGCAATTTGTTTCAGTGTATGGCCGGGTGTGAAAGTTACACACAAATGCAACCCAATGT
>JBBDHI010000025.1:12754206-12770359 GCA_037177115.1 Craterocephalus stercusmuscarum
TATATCTTTTACACAAATGCTACATATTTGTGCCATCTAATACTCAGCAGGCTAATAGAAACCTTATAAACAATAAATAATTTACAGTTTTAGCTGTGTACACAAGCATTTTGTCTCACAAACAGGTACATCTACCCATTTATGAACATCTCTTCTCTTAAGGTGGTGCTTAGAGAGCAGGCTGGTATTCCCTCCTGGTGCACTTTAAGAAGGATTTGTCAAAGTGGTTTGTTATATAAAAAATAGGAACAAACAGCTAAATGTCCCACTTAGCCCCAATTTTAAGGTTGTTTAAAGATGAAGTTGGATGATATGAATGTATACATTCATGAATTCAGGGCAAAGCAGCATGTGTGACTCACTTTGAAGACTTCAATCTATGTCCTGCTCAAAACACCATGTTATGTGATTAAAGGATTACTTCACCCTCAGAATGATGCACCTTCCTTTTTCACTCGCCCTCATGCTGATTAACACTCTCAAACACTTTTTTGATATTTATCATGCAGCCGGAGATGTGGGGTGATTTTTGTTCTGCTTTAATGCCGTTACAGTGAAGTTGAACGGCGTCCGAGCAAAAAGGTCCATAAAAGTCCGCAAAAACTTCCTCCATACTGCTCGTCCAATGTAATCCCAGTGTCCTGAATGGCTAGTGTCCATAACTTTGTGCATTTTCAGCCTACTGGCTACTATAGGCGGAGGATGCACGGAACTCGCTACCCCCTGTTTGCAGCAGCTAACCGTAGCATCACAAACACGCATCCAGGAAGTACAATATACTACGGTTTGGGCTCTAAAGATATACTAAATGATATTGTTTCCACTAAATTATGGACGCTTACCACTCAGGACACGTGGATTACATTGAATGAGCAGTAGGGAGTAATATTGCCAAGTTTTTTGTGGACTTTTATGGAACTTTATTTTGCCTGGGTGCTGTTCAACATCACTGTAACAGCATTGATGGAGAACGAAAACCTCCTCATATCTCCGGCTGCACGATAAATATCAAAAAAGTGTTCCAGAGGGTTAATCAGCATGAGGGCGAGTAGAAAATGAAGGCACATTATTCTGAGGGCGAAGTATTCCTTTAAAATCCAATTTCCATAATGTTTAGATGTTTTAAAAGGAAATCTATAGAAAGTAGACGGGCATGGATTTGTCATTGAAATGGCAGAGGCACACCCAGCTCCCATTGGCCCTCCTGCTCTGCCTGTCCACCTCTTGTTTGTTTTTGATTGTGGCTCCAATCGGCGCGCCCGCATCTGCCCTTCTTCTGTTTGAGCTGGCTGGTGGAGGGGAGGGGGGCGGTGGCACATGGTTACGCTTAATGAACCCGCTCACAAACTCACTTCTCTCCCTCACATCCTCACTTTCTGTTTCTCAACAGAAAGAGGTTGGCGGTATTGTAAGCGACACACACAAACACAGATAAACTCTTGGCAGCCACTGTTGTTTGGTCCCTGCTCCCCCCCGCTCCTCCCTCTCCTTTACCCTTGTTGGCAGAGTGTCTGCTTGATTGGGTGACAACAGGTCTGACACACACTCGTGCACATGCAGTCAGGAGTTGGAATCTCCCAAGAGCACCGCAAAAGATGAAATAATCTTCAGGCCATAATTGGATAACAATCAGGCACTGTAGCTGGCCAGTGAGGCAGATTTCATCAGATACTTGCTGCTCTAATCATTTAAGTGTGCCACTGTGCCCTAGAAGTCATCCTGTTACTATAAATGACTGCTTTCTTTAATTTGAAGCATTATATGCCCAGCAGCTCTGTCATGAATGAAAACGCTCTCTCTGACCTCCGCTTTAGGAACTCACCCCGTCAAGACAGTTTTGCAAAGTTTTCCACATTTCCTACTATTGTTGCACATTTCCATCATGCCACTGTCTGCCGCATTGTCCCCTGCTGGGAATCGTGCTTTAAATTTTGTGACCCCCCCACCCCCGAGTGGCATTTCGATTCATCGCCGCGGTATTGTATTTGTTTTTATGTGTATCCATCGAGGGATTAGCTTTCATGCTTGACCTGTGCATCAGCGCAGCTCTGAGGCTTTGCATGTACAGAAATGCATGCACACGGAGGGAAGGAAAGGGGGTTGGCTGCCTCAGGGGTCAGTGGCTCCTAGTTATCCACGCCCAGTTTGCTGCTCATTTTGCTGCGCTTGAAGAAGGGAGTGATCATAACCAAAAACTACATGCTCCATAATTCGCTCTCAGGTTAAGATATACTATATTTTACACATCAGAGACTTGCTCCATTTAGTGGATTTGTTTATTTAAATCTCCTTAGAGTAAGGCAAGCATGTATATTCTTAGCATAAGTGCCCCTGTGGGAAACAAACTAAATCCCTCACCGTGGCAGTTAGCGCCGTTCTCTCTTTAGTGAGGTTTCAAAGAAACATAAAAATGTGCTTTCAGTGCTTGTGAATGAGCCTCAAAGATTGTGTTATATAAAAAATTAATTAAATGTGAATACTTTTTGAGGGCAAATCTTATTAACATAATGTATTTCCAACCCTGTGCACCTTTGGGCCCTGATTACCAGAAACTAGAGAAAGCGAGTGTCAAAGTGGATCTACAGTATGCGTTTTGAAGCGGTGCGTTTAAATAAATCAGCGTCTCCACTGCATCTTCAGATGATTTGATGTATTCCTTCCAGTTCTCATCTACTACAACGATGTCTTCCTCTGCAAACCCCGGCCCTCCTGCATGCAAGCAAGTCGAGCGCATGATGAAAGGGGTCATGTTGTTGCCATCGGTGGAAGCGGCTGTCTGTCTTTGCTTGTCGAGCAACTTCTCGCTGCAGTGGCGGATTAGATGAGCTCAGAGTCGGACCAGGGCGGCGCTTGGTTTTCTTTTGGTTTCATTTCACTCCCAGCTTAACAATCGTTTGGGCGGCTCCTTGCTGCTGTTAGTTGGTGGAAGTGCGTGTTACTGAGATGTGGGGTTGTTAACATGCCGTTTGGCTGCTGTTGGACAGGTTTTGCCCCTAACCACAGAAGTTGGATTTAGTTTCTGCACTGATGATGATCATTCAGCGCTTATTAGCCGACATACAGAGCTGTTAGAATAGCCACCTGCTTCTTTGCATCACAATTCGTTAACCACCAGTGTCTAACTTGATTTAAAGATTACTTTGATCTTATTTTAAACAAGATGCACGCCTTAGAAAAACTCCACCAGACTTTTGTTTCGGAAGATGCAACTTTCCGGTTTATGACGGTGTTTTAAGCTCAACTTCATGTTTTTTTCGACTGTAAGTGTAGCTCACTTGACACTGAAAGACCTCCATGACTGTTGTTTTAAGGGATGTTTGTTCTTACTTTCTCTTCCCAGTTTCTCTCTCCTCCTCTCACTCTCTCATGCTCCTCTCTTAACGTAAACAAACTCAGCTGAGCTCCGAGAGCCTGCTTCCTCATCTTCCACTGACGCCGCCCACAGGATAAGTCGGAGGCCAATCAGCACCCAGCTGGGCTCTCAGCATTGCCATAACAACCGGCAGGCAGGAGAGTGTAAAAGGGAGGGCGCTCTTGTGGTCGAGTGGCTTAGTGAACTTGCCCGGGCATTTGTCCATGTATTGTAAAATCGGTATGGTGAGCTTCCAGATGGCTGTTGACTCCCCTGGTTCGGTCCTTTTGCAAAACAGAATAAACCTGAGGCTGCTCTCGGGGGTGTGTGTGTAGGGGGGGGGGGATAAGTCCATCATTCTTTAAGTCTTACTGCTCACACAGATTTCTAAGAGGCTTAGCGGTTTTATTTATTTTTGGTCATTAGAAATATGCCTCTTGCCTGAAATGTATGTTTGAATTGTGTTGTTACTAAATCGTATTTATGCAATCAGTGGCTTTTATGCGGCTCTTTTTTTTATGCAGTTTTACTGAGTAAGAATTGGCATGTATCCAAATAAAATAAAAATCATTATTTTAAGTTGTGCAACTGAGAATAAGGTTTGTATATGGCTTGGCCAAATGACTGAAATATCTGATATGATTACTTCAGATTTGCTGTCCATCTCGTTCCTGGCTGTGTTGTGACTTGTATAGAATTCCTTTAAATGAGAGAATAAGCCTGAAATCTTTAGCTTTCCCTCTTTTGTTTCTACAGTACAGCCTCATTGAGTTATATGAGGTTAAGTTCCCTTAAAGGCTGCAGGTCCAGTGCGTGAATGTGTGTGAAATTTGTACTGCCTACCTTTGGACGGGACTTTGGACTTGTTTTCATGGTTGTTTGGTTCCACTGACTTATAACATGCTAAAAGACATAAAAGCACACATGCAAATGTGGCATTCACATAGTGATCACACTGTCTATGTATAATACACACTTGGCTACGCAATCTGCACGCATACGCTCAAATGCATGCTCACAATATATAGATTCTGACATTGTATCATACCCGCATACACACACACACACCTGTACTTTTAATTAGCACAGCGAGACCCTTGTGGACACACTGTGTGCACTTTTACTCTGTCACCTGCAGCACACTTACACACACTGCAATGCTTTCTGAGCAAACACTTCACAAGTGAGACTCAGCCCTGATGTTGTAATGTCCTTCTGTCGGTAACACATATACAGCACCTCATGCTGGTTGATGGGTAAACCATGATACCAGCACCTTCTGCACATTAGATACAGATCTATAGCTACAGGAAGTGATGCCTAGCTTAGCATTAAGCCCGTCAGTGAGAGGAAACAGTTGATTTCACTCTGAATTCAGTAAAATGTTTCTGGTGCTGGTTACCGAGCTCACTCTCCCCATCAAAGAGAACAGATACAAATATTTAAATTCACCTACGTTTGAGAGTGTGTATACGTTTGTAAAACAGAGAAAGTCTCTGATGGACATTGTCTGGATGCATTTTCTATCCAGTGGTAGTTTAAGGGTGTGTGCATGTGTTGGAGCTGTTAAGTGAGGAAGTTGTTTAGCTTGGCCGGTGCATGTTATGCTGCTCTCTGTTTGGTAGGAATTTGCCAAAGAAAAGGTGGAAGCAGGAGTTTTCTGAATATTTCTTCAGCTTATTTTTGGCGTGCTGATGAATGTGCAATAATGTTGTAGTTCCGGATTTTGCTTTCTCACCAAAACCAAACGTGCTGCATCCTTTTTCGTAACCTTGAAACTCATCTACCTTTTTATTCCGCCTCAGCTTCACATTTCAGTTTTTACTGCTTGCTGCACTTTGTTTTTTAATTCTTATCAGCAGGCAGGAAATTCGGTCGACTTCCAGTCACAATCTCATTCCAAAAGAATAAAAATACCAACTGCTTTCCAGCCTGTCTTACAGATGTTGACTATTTATCTCTGAAGCAGCTTAAGGAAGAGATGGGATAAGAGGCCATTATATAAAAAAACACAGAATTTATGAATTAACCTAGCTACCCAAAAGTTGATTTTTAGTGTGTTCGGTGTTTTTTTTTTTTTTTTTTTTCTGAGAGTTTACGGCGTGTTCACCCCTCTGTTTTCATTCAGGTAGCTGGGGTATAGTTTCCCTGTGAGACAGACACAGAGAGAGACAGTCCTGGACCACACCCCCCCACCCCCCTACCCACCTTGCTCCCACAAAGACATGCATAGCAAAAACCGTAAGTGTGAGCTCCTCTCCTACGTCCCCCCGCTCCCCCTTCCACCCCTCTCCCCAACAGCACTTGTGATTTACTCCCCCTCTGCATTTCCTACTGTGTCTCAGCAGTTTTCACTTATGTATTCTAGTCAGATCTGGGTCAAAAGGTATTCGTAGCAGTTGGCTGGTGTTGAACTTCACGCAGCAGCAGTATGGCGGAGTTCATCACACAAGGACACTTTAGATAGTAACGGGCATGTTGCTAATTACAGAAAAAGTTTCAAATGATTTGGAAACTGTTTTTTAAGGAGACGTTGTGGCACCGATTTGCTCTCTCTTGTGTTACAACATAGCCATCTGCCAAAACAGCGTTTTTTTTTTTTTTTTTTGTTTTAATCTACTTTTTAAAACAAACAAACCCTAAAAAATGCCTCTCAAGTGCTAACTGGCTGTAAATCAGAAAGAAAAATACCCAGAATCCCTGGCAGTGCATGATGATGAGCTTTCCTTTTTGTTGTACATGTATCACCTACTTGAACTCAAACATACGATGTTTGTCTTTGTTTGTTGTCTTGGCTTGTTTTAGAGAAGCGGCACGGCGCCCAAGTCCCCACCCGAGGCCCCTTGGTTTCCATGAAGCCCAAAGTACCTGCAGTGGCCCCCACCGTGGCACCCAGCCCTGGGGATACGCTGGCATTCAGGGTCCCGAAAGATTATCCTCACTCCCGCTTCAGTAAGGCGCCGCTTGCAGTTTACCCTCCTAAGGGGGCACTGAACAAGACATGGTGTGTAAACCTTCCATTTTTACATGATTACATTATTATTTACATCCCCAGCGTGTTGCGAGAGTGTGATTAAAATGCTACGTGAGGCTCTTGTTGCCTCCAAAATAATTAATTTGTGCTGTGTTTCAACTTCTCTTTCTTCCTCTTCCTCTCCAGTGTATCACTTCCAGTCGTCAGCTTGGAGAAGATGCCCTGCCTCGGCCGGACTGACTCTGCATCACACATGCGCCTCACCCCGTCCTCCTCTTCTTCCCCTTCTCCCCTAAAATCTTCCTCCATCACCCCCCCCTCATTACAACGTTCGAGCGAAAAGCTCACCAACGGTCGCGGCAGCAGCGGGCCGTCAACTCCGCGCTCTATCACGCCTCCATCCTCTTTGGATAGGCGGCCCAGTCCGGCCCGCTCCCCCCTGGACAGGCGGGCGTCTTCGACACCGTCTCCTTCACCAATGGACCGGAAGTCCTCCTTGTCATCCTCGCCCGCTCACCGAACTGTTGCTCTGCCAGCGTTGCCGTTGCTGTCGCCGCTGGAGAAGAAGCAACAGAACGGGACCAAGACTTCTTCCAGGTCACACAAGAGACTCTCAGGTCAGAAATCTTGTCTTTTTTGCCTGATAAAAGTATCACATTTATGCCCTCACTTTCTGTTTTAGGGTTTTAAGCTACAGGTTACAAGAATCGTTCTTGAGGTTTCAGGCTGTTAACATTCCTTCGATGGAAAAGTTTGGCATTCTCTCTTTCCGTTAATGCATGCATGCGTACTCCTTCGCAAGAACAAGCCCTACTTCTTATCTCTTTTTGGTGAGCTTCCAGCCCCAAATGTTTGGCTGCAGACAGGGCAAAGGCGGGGTAACAATCCGAGTTTTGAAAATGGAGACACATGGTTATATTTTAATCCCCCCTTTTTTGTTTTTAAACTTCTAGTTTGTCTTTACCACTCTTTGTCTGGCTTCAACCACTTTTCCATCTCATTCTAACTTCAAAATGCTTCTGTTGAATTGACAGCGCATGTTATCTTAGTACTGATCTCAAAGTGGAAAGAAAAAGAAGAAGAGTACAACAATGTGGTGAAAAAGGCGTGTGAAGGATACTTGAGGGTATTGTTTGGCTGTCTCTGTCTGTGCTTCTGATTTATACTCTCTAATTCACGAGCTCCCGCTGCCAAGCAGCTTCTCTTTTCCTTCAGAGGTTTTCCCCACCTCCTGTGTTTTTTTTTAAATTTCCTCCCTCCTTTTATTCTCCACCTCCTGCCTCGAGTTCTGTCTCTCTCACGTTGTTTTCTTTTCTTCTTGTCTCCTGCATTTATCTCACCTTCTTCAATCTGTGCATTACTTTGCTTCTGGCTCATTTGCTCACTGTCTCCCAGCCTTGCTCTCCCTGCTTTCAAGCCGGTGTGAACTGCGCAAGTGAGCATGTGAGTTTGTTTACGTCTCTGCGTGTGTTTGTTGCTCTGGCTGCAAACGTCGGACCTGTTGTCTGATACTGGAAACAGGGATAGATTACAGGGATTATAGGAAAGGCCAACACAAGATTACAGCCCAGTGACAGCAACACTCTGGAAGATGACCTGCTGACTGGAGGATGTTGCTGATTTCGTAGTTTGCTCGGATAAACAAAGGGCTGTCTCCTTGTGTTGATGGAACCTACATTTAGCCTGTGCTTGAAAAAGTTTAGCTTTAAATGCCTTCATGACTCCAGGAATTTTTGGCATTTATGACTTAGCTGAATAAAAAATAAATGCCGTGAACAACAAAATAAATTTAATATGATCAAAGGGGAAATTAAACTGACTTGCAATGTAGAATAAATCATAAAAATGACTAAATGAGGTAAAAATCGTAACATTTAACCATTGAATTGCGTCAATAAACATGTCAATGAGAATGCTCGGCTGAAACTTAAAACGTTACCCTTGCCTTCATCCTGAATGTGGTGCCACATAATAATAGTCATGCTTCCATTAATGCTTTCTGATGCACATTTTGATGATTAGCATTAGAAAAGGTTGATGGAAATTCTCGCTTGAGGTTGATGCATATGAAGGCAACCAGAAGCAGCTGCTACTAATAAGTTCTGACAAGGTAAGCATGTTGCTCATGTAACGCACAAATAATCAAATGTTTCTCATCCCAGGGAATAAAAAAGAAAAGATCCTGAGTCCTCACTAGTGAGTGGAGAAGTTTTAATTTGAATTTTCTTCCTCTGTTTTTTTGTTATTTTATTCTTCACAGCCATGCATTAAGCATCTTACAGCTCCACCAACAAGGCCTTCAATGTCTGCTCCAAACCTGCTCATTTGCTCTTAGGTGACATTTTAGAAATTTACGTGAAAATCTGATTGAAAGGCAGATGATCGCAGTTTCTTCTTAGTTTGTCAACCTTGGTAACATTGTTAAAGAAAAAAAAGCCTTTATTATTATCAGAACTCCCTTGGGTCAACGTTTGCCTTCGATAAGCACCACAGTGCACACAAGTTTATATTATTTGACATAATTATCTATCTCAGTTTTCTCTATTGTAATATTCCCCTGATCTTTCTGTTTGGTGTCCACCTTATTCTGTGGCTTTTTAACAGCTCATGTGAAAATGACGGAATCTCCATTCCTGGAGGATGTTCATTCATCTTATATTTAGTTAGAAAAAAGGAAAAAATAGGCGCACCCACCTGTTTCGAATTATTCAACAGCCGAGCATTCTGCCTTTGCAAATTTCAGATTTTTACAGATGATTCACTATTCAGATTATTCAAGTAGGAGCGCATTCACGCTGGGGTAGCCTCTATTTGGTTCATAGGATGGTCCGTTTGCTTTCATACTACAAATGAACCATGCCAGGGTTTACTTGCAAGAGAAACGAAACCCCTGGTTTTTAACTGGATTAGATTTAGCTTCCTTGGTCCGCTTCATAGTGCAAATGAAGATTCGTGGTACTCCACATTATAAAGATAAAATCCATTTAAGAAGACCAAATAACTGATATTGTGTTGTCCTTCGTGAATCCGGCCTAAATGCCTGAATGCTCTTTGCTGTTTGGCTAAAACGACCTCAGCATCACTAAACCACTTTGATTAAGATTAATTCCACAGATTCAAAGCACATCTGTGTATCTAATGTCCGGATAATCACTGAAACCAAGAACCATCTTCTCTGATCCTTGACTTGGTTCCAACCCCGTTATCACCAGCAACTCCATATTTGCTTGTTGTCTTGTTCAACCTCAGTCATTCTCTTTATTTCCTGTTTCCACTTGCTCTGAATTTTAGACACAGCTGACTGGAAATGAGAAACTTTATTTTTCTTGTACACTTAAATTACGCCCGAGTTGAATGACCTTTATTAAGGAGTTATACAACGCTTCCGGTTGTTTACTCTGACAGTTCTCTTGTTGTGGCCATGTTTTCTGCCGGTCAGACAGGTGCAGCTATTTAGATAAAGTCTGTAACTTCTCTCTTTTGGCTGCACACTTTACCTATTTAGGCTTGTGCAGGTATTTGTTTTAGAAAAGACAATTGTAAGGTAATTATGATTTTTTTCCCCTAACATTTAAAGGATTGCATAAATTAATCTGGAAGAAAAAGGTCTTGAGTCTTTTTGCCGTTGCCGTTGTTAAATCCATCTGTTTCCTGTGTGGTACTCGTCGGTTTTCATCAGTGAGCAGAGAAACGTCATTGTGAATTAGAATATGCTAAAAACCTGGCTTAAACATGAATTATAAATGCTGTTTTAAGGGGTCTTGCTGTTCTTTGCCTCTGCTCATACAGGAAGGGTTTCATCATCTCAAACACAACCTGAAAGTTTAGGGCTTTCATTTCATCATGCAGTGAATCTTCCCCGCAGACTCCATTCATTAAGGCATGCAAGAGTTTATTGGGCCGTCAGTCACCGGTGCTTCTTGCGAGGGTGTCATTGTGTCCCGTCAAGATTGGTTTGTAAAAAAGCGAAGGGGCCTGTGCAGATGATGCATTTGATTTTGGAAATATTCCTAGCGATCAGACACATAATAATCCTATCAAAGTTGCCTTATTCAGCATCTGAGCCTTCCGAGCAGTAAAGGAATAAGTGAATAGATGTGTAAGAGAGAGAATGAGTGAACTGCTGTCTGAGAAGAAACAGATTAATTCATTCGTGGTACTGCAGGGCTCCCACTCTCATCAGATGAAATTTGATATGTGAACGAAGGAAGAAATTACTCGATGATGGCCTTTCAGTCTGACATGTATTTGCTTGTGTCTGTGCTTATATTGCAGGGAGAGTGTTTGATCCGAACAAGCACTGCGGAGTGCAGGACCCCGAGACGAAGCGGCCGTGCACGCGGTCTCTCACCTGCAAGGTAACGCATGGAAACACACAAATGCACGATCTCCCCCCACACACTCTAAACCTCGGTGTGATTTCTGCAGATTCAATAATGCTCCGTGGCCCTTCCTCCTGCCTCCCATCTACAGCAGCCTGACCAGGGACACAGCTTTGTTTGTTTATAACAGTAATCATATTGAACAGTCTGCAAACATCACCACCAAGAGACTCCAATAACAGCTATGATCCTGTCTGCCTCTCTGTCTGTGCTACCAATTTCTCTCTTAATGTCGGGTAGCAGTGCCGAACATAACAGGGCCCACATTTTACTTGATGAGGTAATTATAGATGTTGGATGAGACTACAGCATCTTTTAGCTGTAATACTCTATTACTGCCCTCTAATTACCTCTACCAAGCTTTGCTAATCTTTCCAAACAGACTGGTTATTAAGTTATTAAAGATCCATCAAGTTAATGTGTTCATGTATTTTTTAGAAGTTGGAGTGGGTAGTCAAAATAATAATTACATCTTTTCTACCAGATCTGAACATCCTGCATGATCTTTTTAAAAGATAAAGGCGTTAAGATAAGGAAATATCAAACCTTTTTGTAAATTATTGCAAAAAAAGGAAAGAAATCTGCAGCTAAATAGGTGTTACCTGATTTATCAGTTGTATCTGAGTAGAAAATCTGCTTTATCTTGTCAAGATCCTGGAGAAAGAAACAGAAACTTGCCTCATTGGTGAATCTCATGCTTATTTATTTTCTGTTCAATGTCGAACAATGCTCTGGTGGTGTTTTTAACTTCTCAAATGGAGTGAGGAGAAGATTCAAGCAGAAGCAAGCGTACTAGGAGACGCATCATTTTTCTTGTAGAAAAATGCAGCAGTTTAAATACTAATATGACAATTTTAGTAACAAATACAATTGAATTATTACTGCAATGCTTTGTATTGATTATATTATAGTTTGGTAAGAAGAATATATTAATATCTTTACAGTGACCACTGTGGTTTTGACTCAACTAAAACCAATACCATGCTTACATGCCACACACACACACACACACACACAAAAAGAGATTTTTTTAAAAAAGAGATTTGTCGGGAGTTCTTTTGTAGACTTTGGCTTATTGTTACATTAATGCTTCTCAAGGCTTCATTCTGACATATCTTTCAAATTCAGAGGTGTTCTGGGGCAGTGTGTGTGTGGGAGACAATAACCCCTTTCATGTGCACAAAAAGAAAAGGAAAAAGAAAAGAAGCCGATCATACCATTTGTGATTAATATTCACACTGTGCCAGCTCATTTCAAGACGTTTTTGTTAGATGTGTTTCATGCAAAATGTCCGTTTTAAGTGTTTTTCATAAAGATTAAGGAGAATGAGATTAGAATTGTTACATAACTACATTATTTTAAAATTCCGAACATTAGATTTCAACCTGCGCAAGTGGAGGACATATAGTTAAAAGATGACAACTGTGTTGGGACGGAGCTATGAAGATCACTCACAGACAAGTTGGAAGTAAAACACTGAGTTATCTGTCTGATCTGACCATGCACCACAATGTTTTTGGAAGTCATCATAAAAGCTACATGGAAGACATGGTGCTCATAGTTTGCATAAAAAAATGCATGCATGATCACTTTTAATATAATATGTAAACTGAGTTCTGCAGAAGCACGGTGGCTAGCTCCCTGTAAACTTACATCATTATTTTCTAATTTGACCAAATCTGCTATTAGAAAAGTCCAACTTGTCCCCAGATTTAGCTGGTGCCAGGCTCTGTTCTCATAGCGGTCCTTCACTTTGCAGAAACAAGTGCAGATGAACATGAAGACAGAGCGCCGGTGTTGCCCCTGCTGATACTTCAGCTTGCTTGTCACTGCTTTGGTTAGGATCATGATATATGAACCACCATCAAATGGCCACCAGAAAAACCTTCCCCTCGAAGGCAGACGAACTCTTTAAACCAATGATTCAGGAGCCCCTTTAACACGTTTTGTAAATTACTGTTGGAAAACCAAATGTTTGATGACTGGTTGCTTTCCAAAGTGCCTGGAAGGGTGTACACGCTGGCTGGACGCAGGGGATATTTGCCTGTGTGAGTGTGTGATGTGAGCATACCCATTATGCAGTGATTTTTAGCCCCTGTGAGTGCCACATTCAGGCTTTTGGAAAAAAATTTGAGCCACCATGAACAAAGCCGACCTCCAAAATAACCACATATTTTTGAACCCTTGTTAACTTTCAGGAGGAGAAATATAAAATCATGGTTTTTTTCTTTGTTTTTTTTTCTGTTATAGACTCACTCCTTAACACACCGCCGAGCCGTCCCCGGCAGAAGGAAACATTTCGACACCCTGCTAGCAGAGCACAAGGGACAGGCAAAGGAGAGGGAGGCTTTGAAAGAGAAGGAGAAAGACAAGGATGTAGGGAAGGAAACCTGCAGCCAGAGTGCGGCGTCTCAGGAGACGGTGTCTCCCCGCAAGTTGCACTGCCCCAATGGACGACCCCTGTCCACACTGAAGCTGCGGCTGGCAAATGCACACATACCAAGGTGGGATGATGATGCCACAAAAATAACCCAACCTGGATAAGACTGATTATCTAAGAAAAGCTGTTCCACATACAAATATTTGTTTGTATTTTTTTCTATTTCTTTTCTTTTCTATAATCTTTGGAGAAAAAGTAATAGACTGGGAATGAGTCTGTTGGTTTATTTTGGAAAACGCTCAACGAATGCTAAATAACCCTTTAACTTTGACAATTTAGTAAAGGGTTACTCGTGTTTGCCGTATTTGGGATTTCATTCGTATTCCGTGTGATACAGTAGATGCACCTTGTGTCTTTGTGTTTTTTCCACCAGGGGATGCTGTAAACACAGATTACTAGAAGGGGAGGCAGTGATATAAGCCTGCCTGTAAAGAACAACTCATTTATTCAGAAGATGATCATGTTTGAAAAGAAACTTATTTGAAGTTTGGTCACTTAAGTCAACATTTTGTATACCGAGTTTATCACTCAAGCTGATATGAAACCCTAAGGACTATTCTTCCTTTCTTTTTTTTTTTCTTTCTTTCCTTCCTTCCACCCCTCTTTCTTCCTTTTCTCTCTACTTTACTAGTACTTTATGTTCATCCCTTTTTAATCTACAAGATTCCTCTTCATCCCTCTTTTAGCAGCATTTTATCCGTATTTGATTTTTCACACCTTTCTCTTTTTGATGTATCCACTCCAGGGTTCCCGGAGGCTCCTCCTCCACTTCCACTTCCGGTCCTCTACTCCCAGCAGCACCTTCTGCCCAAGCCCCCAACCTTGAACCATCTCTGCACAGCTGGACGGCGGCAGCAGGAGACGGCGGTCGATTATCCAGTGACGAGGGGGACACAGAGACTCCAGACGACACTGACAGACCTACACTTCACTACTCCAACCATCACCCACAGCCTTTAGGGGTAAACAGTAGTCCACACTTTTATGGACATGCGTATAAGTTTTAGTCGATATGTTACGTAAGGGAAGAGTTTTATTTTGGGTTCAACTTCAATTGTAGCTCTAATGACAAAGATCCGTTTTAAAGTTTTTGACAGTTGTATTTCCTTTTAAGATGAGGATACTCATTTTTTTATAGAATATTGAATATGGTATAGAGATGTGATACCACTCACCGGTCTCCCAGAGTAAAGTAACGATCCTTTCATAACTGAGGAATAAAATGTAACATTTGTGGTTTTTAAGTTTGGATAGTTGTGTGTGTAATTAAAATTATAGATGCCCATTTTGCCAGGCTTAGGTATTCAGGACAGTTATCTGTTTTTAAATTGTGCAAAGCATCCCAGCTTTTTGAAACCTTTAAAATCAATAAATAATTATTTAAATTGAAAAATGGGACACTAATTATTTTTTAATCTCATAAGCCAGTATTTTATTCAAAGTAGAACATAAACAAGTATCAAATGTTCACTATTTCATGAAAGACATAGAACATGTCTCAAAACAGGGCAGTGTTTAGCTCCTGTAAAGCATCCCGTTTTTTTTTAAATGCAGTCTGCAAATGTCTGGGAACCAAAGAGACCAGCTGCTGGACCTTCAGGAGAGGAATGTTGTCCCATTCTTATCTGTTAGTGGATTCTAGCTGCTCAACAGTCATGAGTCGTCTTTGTTGTATTTTGGGCTTTGGGCAATTCAGTTTCAGTTGGTCTGGACGTCGTCTTTTACTGTGAAGCCACACAGTATCTATTTAAACATAGTCTTGCTGAAATATTAAGGGCCTTCCTTGGAAAAGATGTCTTCTGAATGGGAGCAGATGTTGCCCTGAAACCTGTATATACTTTTCAGGATTGGTGCATTTCCATCATAGGCACGAATGCACCCCCATACCATCAGAGAGACTTTTAAACTGAAGGCTGATAACAAACTGGATGATTCCTCCCCAGTCAGGTCTAGCAAACCACATTTTCCAAAGAAGAGTTTCACATTTCTGTTTGTCTAACCACAAAACAGTTTTAAATTAGCTTTGACCCAGAAAAGGTTGTGCTGTTTCCGGATGGTGTTCATATATAGCCTCTTAGCATGATGGCGCTTAAATGTGCGTTACTGGGTTTCATGATGAACACTGTGTTCAAAGATAATGATTTTTGTAAGCGTAACCAAACCAAGAAAATTCCATGATAATTATTTCAATACAGTATCTCATGAGGACCAGAAGATCACTTACAATATACACAATATAGATTTTTCCTTTTGCACAAAGTTGTCTGCAGATACTTGTTTTGGTGATATCGTGTATTGTAGCTAATGAAATATTTAGAATCTCTCCAATTTGACAGTTTATTATTGTCAAATTGTAGCACATTTCGGAAATAGAGGTATTTGCATATGTTGTTGAATCACTGCCCATCTTTTACCTTTTAAAGACTCTGCCTCTCTAAGGTGCTCTGTATATGTCAATTTATGGTGCTTAACATGCTTCTAGTTAACCAAATCATAGTCAACATGTTTCTCCAGCTGTTTTTTTTTGTACTATGTACTTCTTCACTTCTTTTTCTTACATCGCGTGTTTCTAACATGAGCTGTGTTGCTGCCATCATTAAATTCAAGGTTGGGCATTTTCTTTCATGAGAGAGTAAAAAGTCTCACTTTGGACATGAAATATTCGTTCTATGTCCCATCGTCAGTAGAAGTTTGGTTTGTATGGAGGGTGTTTTTATGTTTAACATCAAGAACCCAAGTTTAAAGGAACTGGCTTTGTTATAGGGCTGTCCCGATACCACTTTTTCACTTCGATACCGATACCGATACAGAGGGTTGATTATCGGCCGATACCGATACTTACATTTTGTTATGAGCAAAATATTGTGTCAAACTTCACCTAAAAACCTAAAGTCCACAACAGAAGGTGTGAGAAAAACTGAGTCATTGATTATTAACCAATGAGTTAATTTAGAATAAATTCAAAGACTTTGTGTAACACACGGCACATTTCACATTTCTGTTGT
>JBBDHI010000025.1:12783284-12799855 GCA_037177115.1 Craterocephalus stercusmuscarum
GTATAAGACTTTACCCAAATAAATATATACTCAGTCTGCTTCCCCCTCTTACCGAGACAACTTTTACTTGACCATTAAAATCCTTGCTTCTATATCATCACATTCACTTATTGCACAATATCTGAGTCAGCTGATGTCAATTAGCATAATTTCTTTCAACAAGACAGTCATTTATCCTTAGCCAGCAATTTAATTTTGTTTGTATTTTATTCAAACTGTTTGGAATAAGTGTTTGTCTTATCTGCTTGGACATCAAGTTAATGCCAGTTTTACTAAGCTAAAACATTTGTTTTCAACAGTCTGGAAATAAGGTAAGGATATGCTATTTTGTCACAAAGTAACAGTTCCTGATCGACTTTTGTTAACATTTGTTGTTATCCTTATTTGACAAATATTTATTTGGCTATATTTAAATAGCACTTTTACTGTATCATCACTTTTCAAGTCAATGAATGCTAACATCAACTGTTGCTACCAGGTTCTAGCAGTTAAGCTAACGAGCCAGGGGGAAATCAGTCTCAGTTGTATTTGTTCCTGTAATAATTCTCCCATAGCTCTCATTTAGTCAAGTTTTACTAAAACAAACAACAGCAACAACAACAAAACAATCAGGAAGAAAACTGTATGGAAATTTACTGAAGGCACATGGAGTGAAGCTAAACATATATATAAAAAAATATTTAGCTCGCACTGCCCATCTATTGCTAAGCTAACGATGCTAACTTTGCTGGTCAAACTTCTAACATCAGTAAACAGAATAATAGGAAGCATTTTAAAACGTTATTTTCATGTGAAACTGAATGATAAAATCTTGTTTAAGTACTTTGTAAAACATTGACCCACATCCATGAGTGGATTATGAGACAGCCCCCTAGGCAAGTGCTTGTAGAAGACCCCCATTCCTCCGATTTAGAAGTGTTTTTATTTACTTTGTGGTCATTTCATGTTTGTCTGTGTTGATTTTGTTTTTCAGACTAACCTTGATTTGCTGGACTCATTAGTGAGTTCTAGCTCCTTTCTTTTTGCCTGTTTGGTTGATTTTCTTTCCTAATTTTTAGTTAATTTGTAAGATAATCCTGTGTTTGTGGTCAACATGAGGCTTTGTGGTTGTTTTTATGCCAATAACTTTGCATGTAATTGCAGTGGTATGCATCTCCTGCATCATTTTTTTTCTTTTTACACTTCTTGGGTTGTCCTGCAGTCACTCATTGCAGTCATTGGGGCAAATTTTACTTTTTTTTTTGTTAGTTTAGGTAAGCGGAGATGTATCTCCTGGTAACTTTACTTAATAATAGGCTTCGCCTCTTTTGCATATCTTTGCTATTGTTTTTACATACTTCCTAGGTAGTTTGAAGGACTTCCCAACAAAGCAGGATCGCTTATGTGAAAAGCTCATGATCTGGGATCACCACTTAATTTTGGCCCCATGGTTCATAAATTGGGACCATCAGCAAACCCTTCCACGCCCACATAAGTTTGTTTCTTGATCATCAAATCTGTTCTTAGTGGCACTATATAAGGCTTCAAATGAAAATAAGCAAAAATGAAAACTTGTCTTATATTATTTATTTCCTCCTTCTATTGTAGCCCAGCTCAGGAAGTGATGCTTATCTTTTATCGAGGTTTAAAAAAAGAGAAACTGGCATTCTTATGACTATTGCCATGCTGCCATGATTTCAGCCACAGATCTGAACACCAGTGCCATTTTTGTGTTCTAAACGCAAATCCGGGGAATGACTTGATATTTAATTCAACTACCACTATAAAGTAGGCAATTACATCCGTCCGATTAACTTCTGGAAGGGTGTAACCTCCCCTGCTTTACTTTGCGTTTGCGTCGTGGACTCTCGTGGAGAGCTGCGTGTCCTGAAAAGGTTGCGCGTTTTGGGCGAGAAATCAGCGCTGCGAACGTGGCTGTGGTGGGAAAGAGGACGATTTGGTCAACTTTTTCGAATTAAAGGAGACCAAATCTTTCATCTGTTCAACAATTTCGCCACGAAACACCCGTATTTCCAGTTAAAACTGGACGTGTTGGGTGCACCTTTGCGCAGGGACTGGTTTAATGCTGAGTGGCTCTCCTCTGGGTGCACAAAGGCAGCGGCTCGCAGAGGAACTTGTTCAGAGTGAACCGGGGACGCTGGGAGGCGAAATAAACAATCTCGTCTCGAAGTAGCAACGATCGCGCAGTTTTATCCCTGGAATCACATTATTCCGACACCCCTCTAATATATACAAGGTAAGGACTTGTTTCGAACACGTTTAAGCAGGACTACAGGGCTGCGGAGCGGGTTAAACCTCGTTCGCTCTGGCTTCCCGAGCATGGTTGTTTTTGCAGAAAATGGCGTCATCGCCCTCTTGTTTCTGCCTGGCCGCGGCGGGGAGAGGAATAGTTTCAGAGACTTGTAGCAGCCTTTACACGTCGCGCTTACTTCCTCAAAGGCAAAAATCACCTACTGTGACGTCTTACATTCAATAGCAAAGTGTCAAAATGCGAGATAGTTGACGATTTCCCTCGATAGAAGGACGCGCAAAGATGGAAGGGTCACCGGTCCTGTGCGCCAAGCAGCTTCTTGGAAAAGGTGGCACGGAGCCGCAAAACGCAGCGTTATACATTCAGAATGGTAGCATTCTTATCGGCTACAAGCTAATCCAAAAGACCGCCGATGATTTGTGGTTTTTGCCATAATAGTCATGGACGTGCTTGTGGCAGCGCTGTGCTGTGTCTTTGTGTGTATTTTATTCGGGTTAGCTCGTCTTTACGCCGCACTCCCCTGCCATGCTGCAATCGTTACGAGGGGCCTCTCTTTTTACGGCTTGAAAGGTGCGTTTCGCACTTTGCTTTTCCTCTGATCACATTAAGCTGCTCCTTTGTTGCTGGGAATAGTGGCGTTTCTTTTTTTTAGCCTGTCAATATAGCCATGTAAAAAGAGATTTTCGTGGTGGATAATGGGGGCGATGCAAATCGTGCCATGAGAACGGCGATTGCCCTGCGCTTTAGTTTGCTGCCTGCCAGACTAGGGCAGCCTGAATGCGATAAAAAATAAAAAAAAAGTCCTTTGGACGAAACGCACAGTTTTGCACAAAACTGGGGAAGTCCGGCGCTGCGCAATGATGGTGCTGTTGCTTTGCGCAGGGAACAGTGGCAGCTGCTGTAACCGCCGCCACCATTTCACCGCGTTATTTTTTGTGTGTGTTGGCCAGCCTTTTGTAAATAGTTGGGGGACTCTTGGATAAAAGAGCACAATAGTATTCATGCGGGCCCTTTATGGCCTGTGAATGTGCTCCCAAGTCCCACTCAGGCTGTCCTGTCTCTCTCCGTCAGCTACGTGCATGCGTCCTAGCTCTGGCCACCACACATCCACCACAGCGAGGCCACTGGGTTCCTGTGTACACGCTCTGCTCGGTTCCTCCTGTAGCCAAAAGTCGATGGCTGGCCACGTACAGAGTGTGGTGTTGCAGGCCATCGGGATCAAATCGAAGCAGCCACAAAACGCCGTCCACTGAAACGGCACATCGCTCGCTCCGTGCACATTTTTATTAAGTTTCCCCGAGTTATGCAACCGCATCCCCGTAGAGCGAAGTGCTCGTCCGCCTGAACGTACTCGTCACCCTCCATCGGATGGATATTTTTCTCCCAGGGAAATAACCGCGGGATCGGACCAGCGGCATCGACACTGAATAAGAAAGATATGTCATTTGCAAATCACCAAGTGCCATTTGCGTCACAGCCCGCGGCCTCGCACGCCCAAGGGGGCCGATGGAGTTGCAAATGGAGACTGTGTGTGAGCGTGTGTGTGTGTGTGTGTGTGCTGACGCTGCCCCAGCTGAAAGGGAACCAATAGACGCGGACCCAGGCGGCAACAAACCGCCGTGCGCCTCCACTCTCGAGCAGTGCACCGACTTTGGATCCCGTATCAACACGGAAGATCGCGCAGTTTATTCGGGTTGGTTAGGTTTCCATCGCTCTGCCCACGATGCGTAAGTGGATGCGTACACACATACACACACAGTTGAAAACTGCTACAGGGCTCGATAGGCCAGCAGGAGAGCGGTATATCCGTCCGGCGCTTCCCCTCATGGTGCTCGGTGCATGTGGCTATTGAGAAACTCGCTCATGAGTGGATAAATGCCTCCGCTGGATCGTGATGATATGACCGTAAAGCCTTTATAACCAGCGCAGGGAGGAAGGCTGGATTGGGTTCCGGACACCGAGTTTGAACTCGGTTGTCTTTTTTTTTATATCACATCCACGACGCGCCACGCGTTTCTAGTTTGGAGATGGTGGTGGCTTTTTTTTTTATTATTATCCAGGAAGGTTTTATTTGTTGCCGCTGCGCTTTTGGACACTGCGCATGGTTTCATCCAACAGACCTAAACCACGAGGTGGAAGCTCCTGAAATACTGAGTTGCATATGCTGTCAAGTCTGGACATCATGTTTTACAAGGAAGAAATGTGTGCTTTAAGCTAGCTTAAGGATCTTTTGTAGTGTTTAGCAAAGTAAAATAAAAAAAAAAAGCTTTTGGATTATGGAGACTGAAATGGTGAGAAAGTCCCACCGCAGCTTCAGTGCTGCAAAAGAAGAGCATGTGATGTGGAGTAAGTACTAGCATAAGTTTAAGAGTAAGTTACATGTTAGTACACTCTTTAAACACCTTACATTCCTTGCATTTCGCCAGGTAGTTAGAGGAGTAGTAAAGGCAGATGCAGCCTTATTATTATTATTATTATATGTGTGTCATGTTATTAACTACGGTTCCCAAATGATTGCTGCTCCTTGTAAAACTGAAGCTGAGTTTTTTTTGGCTGGAAAACTTTGCATTGCATGTTGCTGTAGACTCCACATCAGCTCCAAGGTAATTAGTTTGTTAAGGCCTTGTCCCATTACTCCCACTTAAAGTTGTAATGCAGCGCATTAATAACTTTGACACAAAAGAGATGGTCAGTGAAAGCTCCTCTCAGGAGGACAGAACAGCAACTAGGACGCGAGTGTAGAGAACGAAATGAAAGAAAAAAGGAGCGGGGGTACTTTATTGTTTTGATATGCAGCATTAATTATCTTTTTACTGTCTCTGCTGGCCCTTCATTGTGTTTTTAGACATGGCGTTCACTCAGGATAACAAGGTCCAGGCGTGTCTGGCTCTCCTCCTCTCTGAACTACCCCAGGTATCATCAGGTTTTATCAGAGTTGATGCCGATGGCTGCAGTTTAGTGATGTCACCGTATGATTCAAGGGAGTTTAATGATGTGTTGTCAGGGTCTGTCACTGACTCATGCCAACGGGAAAGTTCTGCCTGTCCAAAAACCTGTTTACCGGTCAGTCACACCACCAACTGTCCCTTTACCCGGGCAACTAGAAAATCAGCATCTGTCGCTCAGTAGGTCAACTAGTTGAGGAGTAAGGGTGTTATTCATCCTCTTATGCCCATTACAGCAGCCTAACCCTAACAGATATCTGGCTGTGTCAGCAGTGAAGGTGAACGTAGCTTTCAGCACAGCCTGACCTGTCAACAAAGGCCTACTTTTTACTCTACAGATAGAAGTGTCCCTGACTTGGTGGAGAGTATTTGCTCAAGTCTGCTGTCTCAACAGGGTGGGGTGGGATCTCAGGTGATTTCTGACTGTGTGTTTTTGGATTTCATAGGAATTTGCTGTTTTTCTGCTTCGCTATTTGCAGTGTGCTTGTAGCTAGTCGTACATTTGGCTTTGATTTTAGAGACTCGGTATCAAAGAGCAAGAGCTGCGCATCCACACCTGGCCTGAAAATGCCCATTATGCATATCCCCAGGCTATATTTATTTAAACCTGTTCGTGCTCCTTTTCCACACTTCACTGCTTGAACTTTTTTTATTGTACTCTAATGGGCCCTGCTTGTGTGCTTGCTTTTAATCAACAATTTACTTTTTGCTTTTTGCTGAATTCTTTTTTTCTATTTTGTGTGGATGCTTACAGATTTCACTCTTCTCCGCATTTTGTCTGCTCTGTTCTGTCACAAAGTGTGTGGCTTGATGGGATGATCGAAGTTGACACAGATAAAAAGTTCAGATGATTGTACTCCTTCAACAGCCTCTATTTCAGTCCTGTAGACTTTGTAGAGAAACTGAATCTGGAGATGGAGTGAAATTTGATGTGAAGGAGACTGACTGATTGGCAGTTCTGTTCGTTGGGGTTGTACTCCTCATATACACTGGCAGGTTCTTGTCCATTTTGGGAATAAAACCTCACAGGGAATAGTTTGAGAGTTTCCTAGAATCATATTTTTTGTCACTGATAGTAAGATGAGATGATTGTATCTCAGAGGTTCTGCTTCTAATGATTTACCCACAGTAGTAAACTCCACCCATTTTTATATATTTATATGGTTTTACAGTTTAGGTGCCGTTTCACATCTGTGTGTCATCTGCAATCTCAGGTAGCCAAATGTAATGTCAGCTAAACTAACATATAGATGGAGAGATGATCTTTTAACGGGTGTTTAGGTGCCATTTTATAATGTCAGCTCTTGGCAACAGCTCTGGGCCCTTATTTTAGCCAATATTATTTATGTGTCCATACCTTTTTATGATATATTGTGGTTAAACTGATGAACTATAACAGTATAACCCCCTGCCTAAAGGTGATCTGACCAAGGAAGGCAAGGTGTGGGCAACATCTTCTGGGTCCTGTGGGTTGTTTGTGGACCAGGTTTGTTTCCCATGGATGCATATGTGGAGTTTAGAGTCTAGGTGAACACCTCATGCTCTTTGTTTATTTTTTAACCTACCCTAATAGCTTTGAAGCTTAGCCAGGATGCAGGTTTTCTCAGCAGAGCATTGTGACGTCCATCTTGCCCGTCAGTGCTAAAAGGGCAAATTCAGCATATGCACCGGGATGCCATTTGACAACAAAAACAAAGAGCTTATACTGATGTATTACTAAGAATGATGTCATGTAGAAAGTGTTTATTTTTGAGGCCGTCAGATGGTCACGTCGTTTTGCGTACTGTGTGGAGCGACTGCCAGCTGTCAGCATCGGCAACGCGGCTGCCGCTGCTGAACGGCATGCATGTCAGGAAACTTCTAACTCCATGCAAACATGAAGCATGAAGCCTGTATTCATACATGGCTGCACATGGGAATATGTCTCAGCTGATATGTCTTAATTCCACGACAGTTCAAGTGTCAGTTTGCCCTGTAGAAGATGTTTCCAAACAGGAAGCACGTTGACTGATTGATTGATTTCTGTCTGACACAAACAGCACGTTTGCTTACAATCAGGTGTATTTAGAAAAAAAGTCAAACAGTGGAGGTTAGAGCTTGGTTTGCTTATAGGATCGGCTTTGAATATACCAGTACTCCAAGACTTTTATAGCAAGAAATTATAGAGTAACTGGTATATTGGCATGAAGTTGGGTTACCAGTTTTGTATTAATCTGTGGCTCAAAAGCGAGGCTTCATTTGAGAATATTAGCTCTGATTGATGCGTTCTCAGGTTCGTCAGTTCAAAGGTCTTATTTCCAAGTCCATCAAGGATATAGTTCCCATCTCACCTCTTCATCAGTATTAGAAGCTCACTCTTAGAGATTGTGAAATCATTGTTCCAGCGGTCTCAGCAGTTGTTTATCAGGTAGTCCTCTGAGGAGGCAGGAAGGAAATGTCTTTTTTTCTCCCCTCTGTTCATTGATTTAAAAACGTGTCATGCAAGCAGTCATTTTCTTTCTGAAAGATCTTCATGCGGCATCATGGGACATCCCGGACAAAGGGGTATTTTAAGGGTCATGTGGATATGCGGATGTGTCCTTTTATCAAAAAGTTGAGCCGATATTGTTGTTAAAATATTTGACGCTCAGTTTGGGGCGAGTTTGTTTACAATCGGCAGAGTAGGACTGTCAAGTCCTCTTTAGGAGGCTGGACGGAGGATGCAAAGTCTCTGAGCCCAGGACACATTCAGTCTCATTATCTGAGTCAGATCAGGACTCCTTCATAACTACAGTATGTCCGTCTGTTGCCATGGAAACGGGAGGTTCCCTTGCGTTTGAAGCAAGTATGCTGGGTGTGCTCAGGTGCTTTGTTTGTTTTTCAGCAGACTACAGCTTGATAGGTTTTTTTTTTAAATTCATTTCAGAAGAATAATTAGCGCCTGTTGCTCTTGGTTTGGGATTTGCAACCTTCTGGTGCTTCTGAAGGAGTCTTGGGATCCGCAGATGAACGCGTGTGCTGATGCAGATGGAAACGGTGACTGGAAGGAAGTTTTTGAGCGTTTCCGAAAGCTCCGTTTTACTAAGATGCTCATGCATTCGGCTGAAATCGTAGATCGGCGTACATCTTCTCCAGCGTGACCTCCGTTCTGGATGACGAGGTGCTAAAGAGTTCTTGCAACCGTAAAATGAATATTCTTTAAGCTTCCTGCCAGAGTCAGATGTTTAGAAGTATAGAAGGAAACCATACAGACATTCAGGCTGCACGGGTTTCTGCACACACCGTCAGGCCTTTTTCTTCGAGGACTGAAGAGTAAAAGAAGAATAAGTTCACAGGAGCTTGAAATTTATTGCTGCCTAAAGGGATTATTCCAACTGAAATGATACATTTTTGTTTAAAGGACCAAAACTCTTAAACATGGTTGTTTTAGATCCTGAGCAGTTGGTATAATAGACACGTTCTGATTAAAGTATTAATTACTCATTAATTTCTCTCTCTGCTGTAAATAGAACAAAAGTAGGTGTATTAGTTATTAATGTACTTTTTTGGAGACTATTTTAATCGTATTGCTCCATTTTACATCAAACCAGCCTGCCTTCCACAGACTACAGCATCTACCAGTTCTCACTTATTTATTTATTTGATTTTTTTTATCTTTTTTTTAACCAATTTTTTTCATTTAGATTCATTCAGCTTCCCTCTGTCTATCTAATATATCCACTATTTTTTCTATGACATGACACCAGCTAACAGCCTGTGTCATTTGTTTTGGACATGTGACAGACAGTTTCTTGTCGACTCCACTCCAGCTTCTAAGCAGATCCATCATTTCAAGTAGCCTCTGCTGCTGAGTTATTGCTCAGAGCTTAAGTATTTCATTTTAAGTGCAAAGAGTTGAGATTCAGAAGAATGTCTCCGTGCTGAATGTGAAGGAGCTAATTAGGGCCTTTTCAGAAGCTAGGGAATCTAGAAAGGTTTCTTCTTTTTAAATCAGTCCAGGGACAGTGTAAGTTATTCTAAATGTGATGCTGATTTGTTATTTGATGTTATTTTCTTCTGTCGGGGGGGGGTTGAATCATGTTATTTCAGATGGCAAGAGAAAAAAATAAATATACATTTGGAAGCCACTCAAGCAACTCTAGCATTTAGTACAGGTGGGTTTAATCCCATGTAGAAATTAAATTACTCCGGACCGTAACTGTGTGATAATATGATTTACACAGCTGCTACTGTGTCAAGTATTTGATTTAATTTCCCGTTGCATGCTTCTTCTTGACCTTTGTTTCTAGATAAACGCACTGACCTCTTGTTGTATTTTAGCTGATGTATTTACTCAGAGAAGCAGAGATTGCGGCTGGACGCTGAGGCAGATTCTGTGTGGCGGTAACGCGGCTTTGGCCTCTGGCCTGTCTGCTGCTCCAAGTGTCTGCTTTTGCAGAATGACAAGAGCACAAAACTTTTGCAACTAGGAAAACATTTTAAATGCGTGCTTTGTCTCCATCTGCTGGAGAAGTAGGGGAACAACAAATCTTCTCAAGTAAGGATAAGCTGGTGATGATTATGTTGGCTGTATAGTGGAAACATTGAGATCTGACACATCTGTAACTGCTGTTGAGTAACTTTATTACAGGCGTAGGCTCCAATTTTGCTGTTTAGTTTCAAAACTATGAGCTAGAAGGTGGTTTTAACTTCATTTAATTTATTACATTTTAATTTTCAACTCCTATATTTACTTTATAACAACTGATCTATGCATCTTTTTTTTTTTAATCATAATTGACAAAATCATAATATTATGTATTTTGGCCACAGATGTGCAAAATATTTAATTAAATTTCAATCAGAGTTCAGTACTTTCCATCGAGCTGTCTTGTTGCTGAATGTAAAAAATGAATTTTTTGACACCCATTGTATGTTGCAACCAAACTGCGTTAATCTCGAGTCAGACTTAACTTTTCACTTTTGTGTCCACCGCCAAAATAGCACCTTTCCCGCTTATAACCTCAGCCATCCCCACAGTGTTAAGATGGCGAGGCAAAATTGATCTCATTAGGAGTATTCTCTGCAGCATGTGCCGCTGGAGCTAAATCTACTGCACTGAGTCTGTACATGTAGCATATGTGGTGTCGGGTATAAGTGGCTCAATAGATCAAACAGTTGTAACTTTAATTGCCACAAGAGGGCAGACATGTTATATGAGCCATGCTGTTATTCAAATGGGAGACTATTAATTATATTTTTTATTGCTCCAACAAGCCCAGTATATGGCAAGATACCACATTAAAAACAAACGCAAATAATTTTTTAATCTTAGACAGGAGCAGTCAGAAGTATGTTCACCTCATCCGGTCTGGTAAAACAGTTTTCAGCCGTCTGCTTCATATAGAACTCCCACACTAAAACCAATACTGTAAAAGAGAGTGTAAAATCATTATAGAGCCCACCTGCCTCAGGGAGACACTATACAGTACATCGCTACTTTCCAGCATAGACTGATTTTCCATGTATTATATGGTGTGAATTTGTTTTGACACTGGTATTTATGTATCTAACTCCCATCAAAGCTTTTTGCCTGTTAAAACCCATTTTACATGTTGATAATTTAACATGCGCTCATTCCAGTTACAGAAAGCCTACTACTATTAGAAAAAAGTGTGTGTATATGTTCTAATATGTGTGTATAGTGACTAGGGTTGGTCCGATCCAATCCACAAGTCCGGTGTTGGATTTTTTAAATTAGAACCTGTCAGATCCAAACCATCTCATATTCAACTTCCCTTCATGCGTTTTCTGTTTACACTGGGATTGCTTTAATTGGTTCAGATATTTAAGTACTTTTATTTTAGTTTAAACACTTGAACGGTGCAGCTGTGAATGTTGTGTTTGCAAATGCTGTTATATCAGAAGTTTTAACAAAGCCACAGCAGTCAGAAATTACTTCAGTTATCGCTGATTTTGCTTCTTCCTTTCAGGTACCAGAGCAGTTGTTGTACACTGAACGGGATGTTTTCAGAAGTTAGTATCAAGCAAATTACATCTTATTATAATTAACAACTTTTAGAGTGAAAAAAAGAATCCGATCGATATCGGCTAATCCTCGAGGCTGCAGTATCGTAATCGGTATCAGATGTGAAAAAGTGGTATCGAGCCATCCCTAATAGTGACCGAAGTATGAAGAACAGTTGAATTACTGTGTACTTTAAAAGATTCTGGCACTCGAACAGTCAGTAAATACACAACGCTGCAATGTTTGTTGTGTGTTTTTCCTTTCTTGCTTTCACAAGTAACGCTGGCATCCAAATGAATTGTGGGAGTGCATTTTGGCAACAAGACCTTTTTTTTGTTAACCGCTCCCCCGGCTCACATAGTTCAGCAGTTGTGTGAATACTAATTGATAATATCACTATGCAGATAAGCCAGAGCTCTGCTTTTTAATATGTAGATTTAAAAAGGAGAAAAGACAAAAGGCACAAACACACCACCAATGAGCATTTTACTTTTATTGCATTCTAATAGCAGCTTAACAGTGTAATCACAGGTACTTATCATTTTGACAGTAAGCTGCCACGCATGGGAGATGATCCTGTAAAGTTTAGGTTGTGCGTTTCATCTGCATCAGCAACACTTTGTTTTTGCACCTGCAGCCACGAAGGCAGTGCACAATGAAACATGGATCCTACACATTATGGAAAAGCTCAGAAACGGATGATATTTCCGAAGAGTTTCATTCAGTTACCGTGCTGGGCTCACGCGGAGTCTTGTTGCATGGTTACAGGTGTATGCTGGTAGTGAACGTGCGGTGCAGCAGGCCAGTCTGGGCAGCATGGTGAAGGTCCAGAAGTCAGCTGGGAGGAAGACCTCTAACTATCTCCACAGACAGGTACTGGAAGACAAAAATGCTCAGATGTTGTTGTGCAGTTCTTCTCCCTTCACTGAACGATTAACTGTGTTCAGACCTGAAAATCAGCCTAAATAAATACTGTGATAGTACCCCAAAACATCTTATTGCAAGTTTGAAAAAGCGATGCATTGATAAATACTTTACAGGGAAAATAATTGTGTAGTTTGGGAAATTAATATTGTAAGTGTCAGGATGTGATTAAAATAATAGATCATAAATTGGATACACCTGCCTTATAATTATAATTATGACGAGAACTGTTAGAAGTGCAGCCCATTACTTTTTGCTTCTTAATATTTTAGAGGCGTAAAGGCAATTGGAAAGAGACACAAGATGAGCCAGTTAAGGTAGTATTTTTACTCTGAGTGGTAATATGTCAGCCAACAGCATCTGATGCACTTGTCTCAATCTGAGCAAATATAAACTCCCATAAACACATTATTTGAATGATGTTTCTGTCAACAACTGGATTATTAATAAAACCAGTGTTTTGGCTTCATTTATAGCTACTCTTGTCCAAGCCCAGACAGAAACGACCTTCTTTGACAGGTGGGGTTACTCCAGGTCATGAGCTGTTGTCATTTTCTTCCTTCTTCAACTTCCTCTTTCAGTTATTTTGACGTCGGCTGATGTGTGCATCGTCACTTTCATTGAACTTTGCCTCAGAAATCTCCCAGTTTCCCTTTCATTTTTGTTTTGTAGCCTCATCAGGAGTTTGCATCCGGCGGCAAAGCCTCTAGAGTAGGGATGTGCCGCTAGAGATATATATTTTTTTCTTTTTGCCCTCCACTGCCATCTAAGTTGTTTAGAAGACGTATATGTGGACACCCAGTCTCAAGCTGGTACTCGTAATCCCAGGCGTCTGATACTGAAACTTCCTATGCTTCTCAGTTAATTCTGAGGCTTGGTTTTGGAGCGATATGTTTCACTCACTTCCTCAGAAACAGACAGAAAACCTTCCAAGTTAAAGTTCAGGTGGGATCTTGTGATGTACAAAGAGCAGACATTAGAATGAGGAGCCGTCCTGGAATCTTCATTACAGCCTGTTATTTGTTTTCATACCCAGGCTCCTGATGAAAATAACGTGAATAATTAATCCTTGATGCGAGCTGTATGACTAACAGTTTGACTGTGGAAAATTAGTCATGTGGAAATTCATGGGTAGTTCACCTTCTCTAATCAATCCGCCTCTCTCGTGCTTTCCACCACCGATTCCTTCTGCAAAGTGACTCATGGATAGTTGACTGATTGACTCTCTGAATTTAAATGCTAGCTGAGTGGGGGCTGTCCCCGAAGGTTCTTTTTCCTTCTGCACAGGAAGACATGATGCTGGTGTTGCCTGTTTTTGTTTCAGTGTCACAGAAGCTTGCATTTTTAATGAAATACATTTCTAATGAAAGCATTTCTCTATCAAGAGGTCAGATCCGGCTAGTTTCAATAAAAATGTGTGTTCAGTGGCTGCATTTGGGTTTTTGATGTGTTGTACTGGAGGCTTCGGTCAACATGTATCTTTTGGGCCTTTGGAAATGCCATAGCATGTGTGTGTGTGTGTGTGTGTGTGTGTGTGTGTGTGTGTGTGTGCACAAGTGGTCTAGTTGTCCTGTGTTGATGTGCGCTGGAGACATTTATCCATCTTCAAGGGCGGCACGGACACGAGGAGTTAGTGAGACACGCACAGACAGAGAGAAAATGAGGATGAATTGGTGGGTGGAGGAGGAGAGAAGAGCGGTCACTGGGAGAGGGAGGATGTCAGACACAAACAGGTGGATGCTTGCTCTCTGAAAAGTTGATTTGAAGTCATTAATTTGCTCCAAAGTGGCTTCGTGGGACACGGTTAATGTTCCGTGACAAATTTTCTAGATGCTCTTGAAATATGACAGACGCACGCATGCATAATGTACACCCAGCTGCTATGTGCAGGTGCTTTTACTGAATGGACATGCTAGTTTTATTTGCAAAAAAAAACCAAAAAACGTTCTTGTTCTTTTTTTCCCAGACCGGTGGTCAGGCAGAGATGGAGGAAGGTCAGCTCCATGTGGACGCCCAGCATCCGCCAGAAGCGGAGCCCAGAGGAGGCGATCAAATCCATGCGCAGAGTTCGGCTTCCGCTGGGCCGCAGTCAGAGAGCTGGGACCACAAGGAAACCCAAATGGACGTCCTGGCAAAAAGCAGCTGCGCCGCCAAGCCTCTGTGGAAACCCATTCCCCCTCTGCTGACGGAGTCCCGCAGGGGCGACACGGCTGGGACCAGAGACCAGAGCTGCCAGACGGAGGAGCAGTTCCAGCACGCTGCTGCCTGCAACCGCGCTCATAACACAGGTGGTTTTATTTCCCCCCGCACATTTTGCCGCTTTGATTCACCCTCCTTCAGGCTAAAAATGTCTATTAGCCTCCTGTGAGCACTGCGGTATGGCTGCTCATGTGCTCTGAAATAAAACAAAATGGTTTGTTTTCTGTGAGCACCACAGCAGGCGCCACCAGCCAGTCCGGGTTATTCAGAGCGGTTAGTTTAGGTGCAGCTATTTTTTTCAGAACCTTGGATTAACACACCTGGGCTAATCTTTGAAGAAGTTAAGAGAAATGCACAGCGTGGCGTGAAATTTAAGCCTCCAGAGGTTTAATTTAGAACAATAATCCCGGCCCTGTCAGGATGTGGGACGGGTCTCAAAACAGCCTCCTTCGGGCTGTTGTGTTAATTATGTAATGTCCGGGTTGATACTGTGCCACATCGTGAGTTTGTTGCCCGTCAGAAAACAGCGGCATCCTGGATTGCTGGTGTGGTGTGAACAAAGCTCCAAATACCATGATTAGACTTTTTAAGTTTAGCTTTCAAAGAAACAGGAGAAGTTTCAGAGATAAACTCCGCTACTGTGAGCTGATTTGTAAAGTCTCCGCTAACGGGGACACCTATTCATTGTAAAAGTGAGTGTAGTTGAGCCTTATGCAAAGGGGGGGAGGGGGGGTGGAGGTCAGGGGTTATGGGGGTCACTGACCCGCTCCGCTGGGATTATAGCAGCTCGCATGACGAGGTGTGGGGGGATGGTGATGAGGAAAACACTTTCTGTCGCACATTAATACATAATCTCTCTCTCTCTTTTTCCTTCTAAGCATCCAGTTGTCATTCACGTTCATATCTCTCTCTGAGTGTCACTGGTTTTATCTGCTTTTTTACCACATAAAAACAGCAAACGTGCGTGTGAAAGGCCTTGTCTCACACATCTCGCTCTCATGAATGAACTGCATCTAACGCTGATGGGGATGGGGATGGGGCGGGAGGGCAGGCTGACGTAGGCTGACACAGTTCTAACCTGCGTCACAGGATCAGTCTGGATCACTTATCACCTGCAAATACAAGCAGCACATTGCACCGCTTCCCCCGTAGTATGAAACGCATGAAGGTGCCATGTCAACGCATTATTAACTTGTAGCCTTGCCGTCTCACCGGCCTGGGTAAATGTGATATTTTCCAATTCTCCAAACAAAGTATTGGATATTAGTTGCAGCTGGAAACAATGGCGGTGGTTTATGTGGAGCTTTGTTTTTGTAGCAAAATGCCTCTCTGCTCCGGGAGAAATTCTGTTTTCCATATTTAACATCAGTGTGAGAAGCACTTCAGGTGACTGCAGCATCTGTGCTGCTTGATAGTGTTATTATTCTCCTCCAGATGGTGCTGAAGTAAAAATGAAGTTGTTTGGGGGGCATTGAAATATTCTCTTGATGTTGTTATAAGTAGACTTCAATAATGGTACTGCATGAAATCAGTTTTTTTTAACACTGCAGAGATGATGCAGCTCTACAATACAGAGGAAAAGTAAAACAGAAGTAAGAATAAGTGTGTGTAGGCTTAGGTGTGTTTAACATGCAGCCTCAGGTCAGGGCTGGATGATATGAACCAATTTTCATATCAATATTTTTCTCATTAATTGTGATATATGATATATATCTCTATATAAATTCAAAACTGTTCAACTTTATAGCCCTGAGTGCTGATTGCACTTTTATTAAGGATCAGAAGCGCACGTGCATTAATATATTTGACTAAAATGAAAGTATATGTGTATTAAAATAATAAAAAATACTTTTAAATGACCATAACAATGACACAGTTGTGCAAAATGCTAGAAAAAAATCTTTTTTTTTACTCAAAATAAGCTAACTCAATATAAAAGATATTCCTTTTCCTTAGTCTTGATATGTCTGAATATCTCGACATATTGCCCAGCTCTACCTCAGGCCAACACTATTACAGCTGAAAGGAAGTGAAATGTGCAAAAGCAGGTCAGTAGGTCAAAAAAACCACTGAACCATTTCCATCATCAGGTACGCTGCCGCTGCTTAAAGGGGAAGTTGGGTATTTTCCAACCTGTACCTATGTTGTAGCATGCTATACGATCATTTACTCACCCAGACAGTTGTGGCACGCTCGGCCTCTAAATAAGGCATTTTCTGCCACAAAACTCCTTCATTTTACCAATGTGTTGTTAGCAAATGCTAGT
>JBBDHI010000025.1:12862653-12873322 GCA_037177115.1 Craterocephalus stercusmuscarum
CGGCTATTCGGTGTGAATGGCCGTGGTTGGTCACGGTTATTGTTGGCCTGCAAGTCTCAGAGAGGTCTGATTTTTTTTTCGTTCCTTTTTATGAATTCATGATGTACTGACTAGTCTCAGTATGGAGGGACCTTTACATCCACTGTAAAATAGTGTTTCTGAACAGGATTAACCATTATACCTTTAAAGCTTGACTGATAATTTTTATATTTTACCTGGTGGTATGGTAAAAACATTTCTTGTCAATTTTCGGTCTTAGAAGAGAACTCAGAAATGCTCTTTATGCAAATCAGTCTGGAGTTGATTAATGAGAATTAAAGCATTTAGAGTAACAGGTGCATGGTATTCATGAAACCACAGCGACTCACTTACACCAGCTTGTGTGTGAGGATCAGGTGATTGCTGTGCTATGGCCCAAAGAGCTGCTCACCGATTCTTCTCCCACTTAAAAAACATTTAAAGTTTTTATCTACACCCTCCTTTGTTTTTTTTATCTGGAATGATAAACACATCTGCCTGTGGTCAGTATGGCACTGAATGAATAAGGTTATCAGATTTTGAACAACACATCTACTCTATCATTCTCTCTGTTTGTCTTAACCATTAGAGTTAACCAACTTTGACTGCCGGTGTTATTGTCTAGCCTGTCGAATATTTTTCGTTTGTTTCATTCTTTTAATAAAGCAGTAGCTGTTCTTATTCCCAGTCGAAAATATTTTCATGTCGCCTCGTCTATCTAAGCCTGTAGAAATGATGTGAGCTGATCTCAGGGACATATATGTTCATATAAACTTATCAGTTCAAACTGAACTCATAAAGCCTTTTAATGAAGAATTTACTCATTTGATATTTATTACTGCCCATTTGAACCAAATGGGAGGAAAAGTTTTCAGATTGCATGGAACTCTTATTAGCACAAAATGGCAGCCTGGCAGACAGATGGACATAACTTTTCTAAAATTCAGTAGCAGCACCAGCTCCTCCTGCTCCTCCCTCTGTAACTGGTAGCACCTGGTAGTTACTGCATAGAATCTGATAGTTACTGGATAGTACCTATCTGATAGGACCCGATAATATCTGCCTACAGCTCCAAAGGACTTCAGAGTGGCGTCTGTCTTGCCCTCTAGAAGCACCTGTCCTCCTCCTCCTCAGATCACTTCATCATATCCTCATCACTTCTGCCTCTTTAGTTCAAACATGGAGGTTTATGGTCTTGCCACAAATCTGTTTCAGGGAGGAACTGATATTTCAGTATCAGTTTGCACATCACAGTAGCTACAGCTGTGACTGTGTGAGATCTGTAGATATTTATTGGAATAAGTTGCAGCTCCTAAGCTGTGATGTCCATGTGCTCACAGCTGATTCTAATAACCTTGACATGATGCACTGAGAAACAAATTTCATTTGATGCTCTTTATAAACCGTGAGTTATCAAAGCATCTCAAAATGCAAATATGCAAGAACCATAGCAGGAAATGTGATTAGATAAACGGCAGATGGGGAACATGAGGCATTTCTTTAGCACAGAAAGGTTAGCAGGCAGCTAGCCTTCAGTTTCCCCCGGCTGCTTGTCGGGGTTACTAGTTGTGCATTTTTACATTATTGGTGTCCCTTTTCATCCCTGTCTCCCCTAAGTGAGTGTGTGTGTATGTGTGTGTTTGGAGGCCACTCAATTAGCTTAAGCCTACAGACATGGGACTGCAGCTCTGGCTTGAAAGCGCCTATCAGGTAACACACGGTTGCAAAGACACACACATCCCATCGTCCTTTCACTCGTACACTTGTACAGCTCTACACATTCACATCTTGCCACAGAGCCACCAGATGCTGGAACTTGGCTAATTGAAGCAAGCTCATTGATTGGCTGGTTATCTGAGACAGTAAATACTTAGAAATCTAAGCCAGTGTACCACAGGGAGATTGGGATACCCATGTGTGCAGCAGAGGGACGGATCTGTTGGATTTTGACAGTGTAGCTGGTTGAGTGTGAGTATATTTCCTTATTTCTGCAAACTGATTTAAATGCATTTTTTTGTGAGTAAAATCCGTTGTGTTCTGCTGTTCCACTTTTCGCCAGTCTATCCTCGGTCACATTCAGTTTCTCACTGCCTTATTCAACCTCAAAATTGGATTTAAAGTATTTTTTAAGCCCAATTTGGGAGTGAACTTCTCAAATTAAAGCTACCTTATGGTAATGAGGTGAGAACAGCTTGAATCCAAAGTCCATCTGGTGAAAATGTGAGTGAGAAAATGGATCAGTAACAGGCTGTGCTGCACAAACTGCTGTAAGGCATGTGCCTGAAGTTGTGCAGCAGCCAGCAGGGGAATGATTATATGCAAGACGGCCCCGTGAATATACAGGGCTGTGCTCATTTGCTGACTTTCTTCTAAATAGTAGAGCTGCAGCGAAGAAAACTAGAATATGATTGTTAAAGTAGCTCGAGGGCGCATCAGCAGGACTTTCCTCTCTGCAATACAGCAGCACTGGAATCTATCATAGCTTTTAGATAATCCCATTTTTCATCCCAAAGGGACGCAAAATTTAGTCTGTCATTCGGGGATCTAATCACAATGGACTGCTGCATGCCTTGTCTTGTGGGAACCCACCAGAAGTAGGTCTACGCTCCACTTTAAAATCCATTCATTCCCTGCCATTTAAAGGTTTGCCACATTTTCTTGCATTTAATCCCCCCCCCTCCCTCATATGGTTAATATGGTGTTGTTCTTCAGTAAAAGAGTACAGATCTTCTTGGCAGCCCTTCCATCTTTCCTTACATTCAATAAAATCCGACCATGCTGCTGCTGTTTGTTTGAGGGAGACATGATATAAAAGCCGCTGGAGGGGACTTCTTTCCCGATTGGTGACACTGTAAAAGCATTCATACTAGTACACACAAACATAGAGGCTTTCTCTCTCGCTCACAAACACACAGCGAGACACGAAACCCCGGGAGCTCTGGAACAGATAAAAGAGCATCTTTGTGTAACTATCTGGAAATGTGTGTCTGTGTGGGTGGGTGGCGAGCTATTGAGTGAATGAATTGAAGTGTGGGGGGTGATGAGAGTCATCTCTCTGCAGATTAGAGCAGATTGTTTCCCGATGAAGGAAAGAACATCACTGGGTCTCTCCTATGCTCTTTGGGAGTTGGGGGTCAGCAGCCAAAAAGACCACTGTAGTGTGTTTAATTGACTATCAAATATCTTCTGAATATTGAAAAGAAAGTTTACTTGTAAATATCATTTTTATTGATACAAGTAAAGTAAATATATATTGAAGATTCCAGGGTCCAAAGGGGCAGAAGCTCAGCTTTGCTCAAGAACAACAAAGTCAAGGGCCTCTGTTGTGGAGCAGATGAGTGTTTTCAGAGGAAGCCTTTTTTTCTTGAGGCTTGTTCACATTTGGTATTATAATTTGTCCCTGGATGGTCTGATCACAGTTGGACAGCTCTAAGTATGTGTGTCGTCATGTGCCTCAGTAACCAATTTATCAAATCTGTTATCCACTCCGTATGCAAATAAACACAAAGCATATGCCGCACTTCTGTTTGCACATGTGCTACGTGTAGAAGTAGGTGAACATGCAACACATCGTTGGAAAGCTTAGATATTTGTCATCTGATTTATGCAAAGTATCTTAAATTGCAGGATGTAATAAAGACGATTTCTTTCTCCACTTACCAAATTTTTTTTCAACTCCTTTTTCACACTCCTGTTGTATCATCAGCAGCTTATCCTAATCTTGTGAATATTCTTGAACAGGGGGTGAAAAAGAAATATAGCTTGTATCATTGCTGTTTGATCAACACCTTTCTTAAAACAAAAGGATTTTCAATGTCATGCCCATAAGCTGCGACAGCCAAAGCAAATTTGTTTTGCAGGAAGTGTGTGCCACCCTTGTGTAGTTTATACATCAAACCAGCTATAAGCATAGTTATTTAGGAAAAAGTCTGAAACACGACTTGCAAGTGAAACAGAGCAATTCCAGATCCTTCATGGCTGATTTGTTCACTGTTGGTGCAGAAATGAAAACGATACAAGCAGGAGGTTTTCTATGAAGGATACATCCTGTGAGTTTTGATGCTGCTTTTACCCATTTTTTCTTCTTCTTCTTGCAACAACTCTGATGCTTGCGTTTTCAAATCAGAGCACAAGATTTTCTTTCTTTCCGGCTGCGGAAGCAGTTTGGTTGGATGCACTAAACTCAATCACTGAATGTGTGCTGACTTATCGAATTTAAATGCATCTTCACTCTGTTAAAGGCAAATCTATTGATACTTGAAGGTAGATTTGTTTCGCAGTAAAATATGAGAGTCCATACCCTTTGTACAGAAACTAAACAAAAGATATTAAAACGAGGAATAGACACCGAAGGACATCACAAAAGGAGCCACTCATCTGGCGCTTGGAGGTAAATAAGTTAATAAAACCATAAGAATAAAAGACCATTAAAAAGATTCAAAGACATAAATAAAGAAAAATAAAAACTGGATGCCAGTAAGGTTGACCTCAGAGGAACAAAAGAGTCAAACTATGATAAATAAAAACAATTAATTAAGAAATGATTGTTCAGAAAGGATATAGCTGAATCAAACTCTGAATGTGTGAAAACACCAGCACTTTGTGTTGTCCACATGTGACTGGATCACTCATACGACATGTAGGCACCACACCTCTAAACAGGCAGCACGGTTTGATTATTCTCTTCTGTCTTCCAGCATCTAAAACAGGCCAAAATGATAATCATGATTAATTTGCATCTCCTTTTATTTGGCAGAGCACACATTTTTACAACATTTTAATGTGGAAAGCCAAAAAAAATGTGATTCCCATCCTAATTTGATTAATACAAACACTAAACTCACTCTTTCGAGGCACATACTGTACATGTTTGTTTTACTGTTCTGGATTCCTTTTTCTCTCCCTGCATGCTCGGGGTCAGGACACATGATCCCAACCCTTCTAACTGAACTCTAATCCATGCAGTAATCGGTGTGTGTGAGAGAGAAGGTGATACATAACACAAACGAACAAATAAATGTGTGTTAAATTGCATGAAGACACCATTACATCAGACCAGCTGACAGATTACAGGCTTGTCGCAGCCGTGGGTGTACGGGCCTCTCACAATGTGGAAACACTAAAGGACCATAAAGAATCCATTATCCACATTATCAGCTGGTGACATCGCTTCCTCTCATCACCATTTAAAAGCAGCGCTCCCTTCTCTGTGTGACTTATTGGTGGTCTGGTAATAAGCCACCAAACCTGGGGGGAGGCTACTTAAGAGGGAACAAAATATCCGCACACGGGGAGGCCGAGACACTCGACCTGCATCACACAGCTGCTGGCAAGGGCACACGGATGAGGACATTTATTGACAATAAAGCTGCAAAGCAAATTTAAATTGTAATCAGATTTGAGAGTGTGTGTGGACAGATTCATTTTGTGGAACAGAGAGGCCATCAAGGACAGAACTGAGAGTGTGTGATATGTTTTGAGGACATTAAAGGAGCAGCGTCTCTATTATAGCCAGCAACAGGAGGCAAGAAATCTTCAAAGTTATGCAGTCGCACTTCTGTCAGTTTGATCATGCAAATTGGGACTGAGAGCAAAGTAAACAGCAGTGTCTTCCAGGTGTGTGTGTGTGTGTGTGTGTGTGTGTGTGTGTGTGCATCTGTGCCTCAGTTGCAGGTACTGTACGCGTTCTTCTACATGCAAGTTCTTAGTGTCAGTGTGTCCTTGTTTTGGACACCCTTGTGAGATCTTTTCTTTTCTTTTCTTTTCTTTTCTTTTCTTTTCTTTTCTTTTCTTTCTTTTCTTTTCTTTTCTTTTCTTTTCTTTTCTTTTCTTTTCTTTCTTTTCTTTTCCTTTCTTTTCTTTTCTTTTCTTTTGAGTTCAGAATAAATGTGTACGGGATGCTGACAGCCTCTGTGCCGCCATTATTTTCCTGAAAATAAAGCCCTGTTTGTTCTTTGTGCTGAATCCCATCATCTCTGGATGCAATTAGTGCCTCATGACACAGCCGGTATTATTTTTCTAAAATCTTACCCTTTTTAAAACTAAAATGTATTTAAACACATTTCCAAGTGAATTTTCCCATTTTATAGTTCAGCCTTTGATGTTTATGACCCCTGATGCAATATGTCAAACCCATCAAATAGAAAGTAAAAGCAGAAATTAGGTTTCGATCTTCAAATCCTGCCGAGAGTTGAATAACTTTTCAGTTTGCAAGCCCTTTTTGTGTTCTCATTTTTCATCTAAGCTGACTATTATAGTATCTCAGCCCGAGTAAACAACTCTAGTTTCAGGCTGCACACACCGTAGCAGAGAAATACAGAGTGGAGCTGGCTTGGTAGCCATCAGAGGAAGACCCTAATTTCACAAACATCTCCACTTTTCTGGCCAAGCTGCCAGGTCAAAAAAAGGTGAAGCATTTTCTTTAGTTCCAGCTTTCGAGGATGTTATACTTTCACGTCGTCGCATTATTATTTCATAACTCCCCAGCACATTTTTTACACATAAATGGTTTGAGACTCTACTACAGTTTGTCCAACACTGGATATTCTGTTAAGATGTAGTAAAAAATCCATTGACTCTTTGATCCCTTTCATGGAGAGACGTAGTTTAAAGCCAGTTATTCAGTGTCCAAATGATTTTAACTTGACATGAGCAATCTTCATTGCATCCAATTATACCCTCAAGCAACTTTCTACCTTTTTTCTCAAACAATATAACCCCCACACTAAATCTATTTTCAATTTCCTTTAATTGTATAAAATATATTGACCGTAGACTGACTGCTGATGTAATTCCAGCTCCATCTGGATGACCGTTGCCATTTGTTTCCTCTCCACTTTACCCCAGTCCTGCCTGCTTCTAAATAAAATATATCCGCATGTTATGCTGTAGGCTTTAATTAAACCCTTTTATAAGTCCTGTCAGAGCTGTTTACCATCCATGTGCCTGTAATTTTTCCAATGAAGCCATCATTGTATGAAAAAATTATTTTACTTTCATTTTCTTTCATCGCTTGTTTTGTAAAATATCAAATTACTCGTGCGCTAAAGCTTGCAGAACCTTGACTTTGTTATGTTTTCAGCTCCAGTCCCTCGCTGTTTTCACCTGTGCTGGGCTTTTCTATAAAACATGCTCCTTTGAGACTTTTATCCAATATGCAATTAGTTTTGAGTAGATGAGCACAGACACACCGCCACCAACTGTTTACTGGCGTTTTTGTGCCAATATGTCGCTTCCAATCTCTTGCAAATCCCTCCCTATGCCATCTTTGTGAACAGTTTTTATTAGTTTTTGTGCTTTATATGATTTTATTGTATCAAATGTACAATTAGGGATGTTTGGTACATGCTTAGAGAAGCAGCGCTGGCAAGTACAGGACAAGAGTGTGCCAGGTTAATGATGCCAGCCGTTTGTCTATGATCTCTCTTTGGACTCATGAAAGAATGTTGAGCTTTTTCCCTTCACATCTTTTTAGGCCAAAGGATTACTTTCATTTTGCATGTATCAGCGCAGTGTTTATTTTAATATGTTTTCTTTACCCTTTTACAAATTTTAATGGCCTTAAGAGTTTTGTTGTTTTTCTAAAATAATGTTAGATATGCTGCCAGCAGATATTGAAAGTCAACTGAACGAGAGCAGCTGAACAGCAGCCGTCTCCTTTTTCAGTTATGTCATAGTGTCGCATGAAAACTGTCGGGGTAAGCTAAACCAGGATGTAAGCTAATCTCGTACCAGCACCGCCTGCTTTTTGTGGTCTTAGTCAGTGGTAATGCCCAGTGGATGACAAGGTAAAGGTTTCCAAAAGCAAAATGTCATGCTGAAGAAATAATGGTTCACTGACTCCATGAAGCTAAAAAGTCCACAAGGCAGAGTGTAGCATGCGGTACGGGTGAAGGCCGGTCGACTCGTCTCTGAAAAGACCCCATGTTGAACTTTGCAAACTCCTCTGGGAACCCAAAACTGCAATAGCCTCCTTCTAATAATTCAAGTAAGAAAAATTAGGCAGAAACACTTTGTCGCTACACCTCCTCAAGCGTGGTTGAGTTCGGCCTGTTGGACTATTCCCCATCCATAATCTCATCCTCATCCATTCTCCGTCCATGTGGATTGGTTCCCTCGACGAAGGCTTCCTTCCTCGCCAGATAACTCACTCTTTGAAGCTCCAGTGCTGCGCTGTGGTGGGCCAATTGTAGATCTTCTGATAGATCTATCTATCTTGTAGCTGGTCGAACTAACATCAAATACATTTAGCTTTCTGGCAGAGGGCGCATAGCTGAGCTGCTGAAAGAGGGAACAAAAAAAGTGAGGAGAGAACTCTTTAACTCTCGACTCACTGTTTCTTCTCCGCTAAGTAGTTAATCAACTTGCTCTGTGATTTTTTTTTTCTGTGAACGATCCAATCGTCCCTTTGAGAACTCAGGCATGAGGCTGTTTCCATCAATAGCTTTCACAGCTAACAGATTTCTATTTCCTGTTTGTCTGTGCATCACTGAGTGCCAACTGTTTACTCTCTGCGGTGTTACCTTGTACAAGCTTCCTACTTCCTGTGTCACACACTTGGAGTTGAGTGCCAAGGGGATGTCCAGCTTTTGCCAGCTCAGTGACCAACTGATTATAGCATTCACCATGGGGTTGTCCCTATGCACAGGATACATACACAACACCTACACACGCAGATTTAAGGCGAAATTCAGGAGGTGTCTGCAGCTCATAAAGACCAACCCTTTTTTTTGTGGGAATGAAGTAGTTCTATAAATGTGTGTGTGGGCGTTTATGCATAAGGAGGCACTAGTTTTGTCTTACTGCAGTGCGGCTGCTGTCTCACGATGTATGTCTGTGAGAATTTATACCCGCTGTACAGTAGACTATTATTGTTACTGTTGTTCCAATAATATCCATTTGAGCCTTTATGCGTTGGGCTGTGGAGTGTGTGTGCATGCATGCGTGTTCATCATGTCCCTCTTCTAAGAAACCTTTTCACAGCAATTTAAAATAAGAAAAAAAAATCCAATATGAATCTCAATGTCAATACCCATCTCCTAAGTTGGAAGGAAAAAACAAACAAAAAAGTATGGCAAAGCAAGAGCCAATGCATCCTAATGTCTTCCTGCCAGCACACACTTACACTCACACACACACTCTCTCACACTCTCATTCCCTCTTGTCTGTCAGCCTGCCGGCAGAAGTGTTTGTCTGCAGAGGAAATGGAATTTGATGATGAAAGTACCCTTGAAGCGGAGACACGCACACACATACACAAACACACATGGCTCCTAAATTTCACTGACATGGCAATATGACAGAAAATGTGTTTTTTCTTCTGCGTGGCGGCAGGCATCAGTGGCTGTGCGTGCAGAGATGAGTGATGGAAGGACAGGGATGCTGGTGGTGGGGGGGATAAAGAAGAGGAAAGAATAGGGGCCTGAGTATGATGCAAGTGGGAAATGGGATGGATATGACGATTGGAGAGTAAAGAGATAAAAAAAACATCATTGGAGAGGTAGAGAGTGAATGAATGAATAAAGAGCAGGACAAAGGTAAATGATGGTGTTGAGATGACACAGGTGGAAAAAAGGGAAACATGCTGGGGTAATGGTTAAAAATGTTTCCTTAGTACTGATGCAAAATTAATTTACATTGTAATGTACTTGGAATCATCAGGTTTATAAGACAACAGAGACAACTTAATTTCTGCTGATATATAATATGTAGCTATTTCTCTGCTAATTTTAGCTAAATACAGATGCTAGAACAAACCTTTGCACACATTTCTTTCAGAGAAATGCAGAATTTTTGGACCCTTTTTGCCCACCATTGTGGAGTTTTTAAACGTATTAGATCAATGGACAGGGGAGGATTTAATTGGATTATGTGTTATTGGATTGGACTGGAACTATAAAAGTGCCTTGATACGATTTTTGGAGTGAATTAGTGCAAAACAAACAAATCTGACTTAAATTGGAATTTTCATATTGTTTTGGCTGCTTATAAATTGATTGCTTCGGTATGTGCACTTCCTGGAAGTGAACTTCATAGACAAACTCACCGGGTCTGTAAACACTGTGTCACTGGTCACGGAGAGCCCACCTGCCCCCACCCATCCTCACCAAATTCTACAGAAGCACCATAGAGAGCATTCTGACCAACTGTACCAACTGTACCAACTGGACCAACCGTGTGGTCTGGAGGCTGTAGTGCTTCTGACTGGAACAGCGTGAGGAGAGTTGTGAAGACAGTAGAAGAAATCCAGACGTTGCACAGAAGCGCTGCTCATCCCGAGCTGAAAACATCAGCAGTGATCCCTCACACCCTCACTATGGACTGTTTCCCATGCTGGCCTCTGGCAGCATCTGGTGCAGGACAGATATGCATGTTTCATCTGCGATTCGTTTTTAGCTTTGATACTGCTTTGATCATTACTTTTACTACATGCCTTTGCCTTTGACCTGACTCACTGTCGCCTGTTCAAATCAACCGTAAGTTGTTGTTTTCGCTATGGCGCTCCCCCTACAGCTTTGGAGTGCTTACTGCATGGTAAACATACCCAGAGTTGCATAGATCTGCTTTAACATCTTTTAAAGGTAACATATCATGCAAAATCCACTTTTTTAAGCCCTTAAATACCTGTTTTTGTCTTTTCCGAGCGTTCCGG
>JBBDHI010000025.1:13006004-13017290 GCA_037177115.1 Craterocephalus stercusmuscarum
AAAAAAACCCGGCTACGTGTGGACAAGGCCTGGAGATAAAACCCGAAAGCAAAAACAAAGCATTTTGTAATGAAAAATCTGATTTTAAATAATTTCTTGTTTAATAAAATTTAAATTCTAGTCATTTGTTTAAAGTTAGAAAGTTAGATTTGTAAAATGTTGTCTGACTTGCAATTTATGCTGCCTTTTCAGCAAAAACATGAATTGATGTCACAACATGTCGGGTAGTTCTGGTGCTGAAATCTAACCACAATGGGCTCAAATGGGACATGGATAGTCTTAAATGTGTGCTCAAAGCAATGAGTTCTTCCAACACTTCCATTGAATCATCAAAATGTGGACTTTAAGGACAAATCATGCAGTTCAACTCATTTGTGAAAGGTTTCAAACCAGCCTGCTGCTTCAGCACCATGGACAGTGCCATTAAATTCCCAAACACAGAACAGCAGTAGACTCTGACCTGAACAAATCTCAGTCCAATAAAGGATCGATGTTCCAGGCAGACTAACATATTTTACACAACAGAACTTCCATGACCCAACCATGGGGATTGGGAGGGTCTGGCATCCCCATCACATCATTGACTGGTAGCTCTATTAGAACATATACCAGATGTCAAAAACATGCTTCCCGTCAGCATTGTATTGACTGTGATGTCCTTGTGCTATCAGAGGAGCTGTAATGAGTCAGAGTTTGGAGAGTTTGGAGGCTGGATGAATACCTTCGCCTCATTATCATGTACTTTGAGCCTTTCCTGGACAGTTTGTGGATAGCACAAAGCTATCTTTGCAGATAAACTGTCATCTGCAAAAGTGTTTAGCTAAGTGTTAAAATAAGTAGCATCACGATGCAGCTTCTTACTGCAGAATATTGCAACGGAGGCCACTTTACATATACATTTTAAAATGTCTGCCACATATTTAAAGGAGACATAATAATTCCCTTTATTTTACAAACTGGCACAATCCCCTGAGGTCATACTGAAATTCCAGTGACATACTTTGATCAAAATAAGACAAACCCATTAAAGCAGCTCATTTTTCTTCTAGAAGTAGATCAATTTGGGGTTGTAGATTGAAAAACAACTCTGCTTCACCACTGACTCTTTTGAAATGTGTTGTACTAAATGACCCTTAGAAAAAGTTACTGAGACATGAGAGCAGTTGTTATTGTTGCTGTCTGAGTTCTCATACTACATGCTCACTTTTTTTCACAATTTGACCAGTGACAGCTGGCAGGATTAATCTCGCTCAGCCACAGTCATGTGTTGAACCGGTCCAAGTTGTTTAAAAATGCAAAGCAGAACAGCTGCTGGTCAGTTATTAGCACCTCTAAGAACTTGCACCATAGTCCCCCATCGCATACAGGCTCTATGAACACTGGACTTCACTGGAGCTCCATTCCTTTGTGTTTGAAGTTTTTAATTGCTAATAACAACTATTACTTTTTCACCAATGATTTTTGCAATTGGAAGTTATTGGTACTGGTACAGACTGAATAAACAAACGATTATTCTCTAATTTATTTCTTACGGTGACTGTATAATGAAGACATTTGATTTGAAAATCTATTGTTCAAATCAAAAAGCAAGAGCACAAGTTTTAATCGAGGTTAAAATCGTGAGAGATGGGGCTGGACATTAATTTCCCCTGGAATTCTGGATATGTAGAATGTTGCAGTTTTGGATTAAAGGGAAAGAAAACAAAATGTAAGGGTTGCATTATATCTGAGTCTCTGAGACTCCCAAACATGCTCATAAGCAAAGAGAGAGAGGAAAAAAGTCCATCGTCTTTTCCTTAAATTATTTAGATTTTTCTCTTGTGTTTGAATTCGTCACACTGGCTGATTACGTAAGCAAATAATAGCAGTTTATTTCACATTTGAAATTCCCCTTTCATTTCAAGCCTTGAGATAAAATCGTTGGCTTTTCATCTTCAGACATCCTGCTGTTCTTATCAGTGAGTCAGACAATTATCACCTCTGCACCAGCATTGAAGTGGCAACTTAGAAGATGCAACTGGGTTTACATGCAGTTTAAGAGGCATATGAAGAGCACTCTTTCTAAATATTTGAAACAGAAACATTTGATATTTTAAATCAATGAAAAGTATCACAAATGAGTCTTAAAATGCATTTAAAGCTGCATTAGTATTTATTTATAATAGCAGCTGTCAGAACGAATGAACAGCAGATAATCTCAATTTCATCAAATGCTTTCATCATGAAAACATTTTTTGAGCAAAGTTTTTCCTTTTGTTCCCCCTCCTCAATGCCTGTGGCCTTTTCTCAAGCAGAACCCAGATGAAATATGCATTTGTACAGATCTAAACAGATCACAGCACCCAGCCCGCATTCCTATGCAACAAGAACAAATAATCAACCACAAAATGTGAAAATGACTCGCAGGGAGATATGGAGATGATTGCCTCCTCGTGAAGCTTTTGCTTTGCAAAACTTTTATGAGACATGAAAGCTACTTTTCATCCGCACTCCTGCCTCTCAGTGTTTTTTGGCTTTTTTTTTTTCTCCCCCTTCCGAATTTTAGTGCAAATCCTCTCTTACTAAGCAGCCAACCAACCAGGCTGCCTGTGGTCTCCGATGTCATTAACAGAAAGCAGAAAGGCTGAATTTAATTTAGCAGCTGCGGGCTGGAAAATGGAATAGAGTTTATTGCATATACGACTGAGAGACAACATATCAACATGTAAACATTTTGTTCATCTCTGTACCTCTCTGCCTCCATCTCAAGCTGGCTTCCCATTTATCTCGTCTACGGTTTTCTCAAAAGTGCCTCATAATGAATATTAGAATCACCATGTCAAAGTCTGGGGCAACACTTTATTTTTAGTTTTGCACCTGTGCACATGATTTGCAGCAGCAAAATAAATGGATTTCGTTGACGTCACAGGCGGCTACAAGCTGCAGACTATAAATGGTCAGATTCAACAAAGCTGCATTGTAGTAGACTCCCCTCACACACTCACACACACACACACGCATACACATGCATAAACACACCCTTTGCTCCAGTTTCAACACCTGATGCAATCCCAGGAAACAGACACAGTGGTGTCTTTCCAGTTAGCGCTACTCATAACAGTAACAGTCGTTTAGCTGTCTCAGGGCAGGATTGCGCTTTCTTGCGATATGCTGATTAATGATGCATCATGTCATTTCACATCTCATATGAACAGCAGAGAGAAATTCTCATTATTGCATGGCAGCTTGATCTATGGCTCAAAGTACAATACTTTGTTCTGCCATTCCCCCGAACGGGAATTTGCACAAATGCTGAATGCAAACAAGCGTGAGCTCATATAAAATTTCATATAAAAGAAGCCTTCAGCGTCTGAAACACATGCAGTTTGAATGACAGCATAGAGCTGTCTTTTTTCACTTTTGACCTTCAGGTTCCGCTAACAGTTATCATATTTAATTTCTCAGCATTTTCAGTTTGTCATTTGAAGTTTTCAAGCTTCATTTATAAATTCAACATTTTAAATAACTCACCCAGCCGGTGCATTGTTTAGTTTAATTTAAAGACTTTTGATATAATTAGCTTTGTGTTTATGGGGGAACTGTACACAAACTGTAGCGAGATGGTATATGAGGATGCTTCAGAGTGTTTTAACATATTTTATTCAGGTTTACACCATCCTCTCTGAGAAGGATGCAGATGATTAATATAATCATCCAATGTGGGTGCAAATACATATGTGGGTATTTGAGTATGTGGGTGTGGATGTGCTTGCAAACATGTATGATGTAGTAGAAAACTAGGCTGTATTCACAGAAAAGTAACAAGCTTTACAGCATAGCTCATAATTAAGAAATTAAAGAGTCCAGTCTGAAAAAATGCTTTATAAAATTGTCTACGCTTTGTAAAATTGTGAAGGCCAGTCACACACTGCAGCTGGCTACATTGACTGAGCAAGTCAAACCTTTCTCAACCACACATATGTCTTTTTAATTTAATCTTTCTGCAGAAGAGTCACACAAAGCATCATTCTAAAATATATGGACAAGAAGGAAAATCTTTTATAACTCATACTTTTTTTTTTTTTTACATCAAACTGACATAAAAAGCTTCCTGTTGTCAAAAATGAGAAAAGAGTCAATATTTACAATTCTAACCCTTCAACTTCTGCAATGGACTCAGACATGTCTATTCCTATCTTACCAATACCTGAATTTGCTCCCAGCTCGTGGGTTTCTGTTGGCCCTCCTACTTTTTGTTTGAATTATTACAAGTTTGTATTGATTTTCACAGTTGCCAGAGTTAAAAATATTCTTGTGACAACCTCAAAGCCACTTTATCACTTTTTGCCTTGTAACATGGTCCACACGTTTCCAGAAAATACACAGATTACAGGCACAGTTGAAACATGTAAAAGTAACTAAACCTAATAAACTGAATATTTAAAAACACTTGATTGGACAAAATACACAGATTGTTTGCAGTTCTGATGATATGAAACTGCTTTCAGTGGATTGCAAACACCTGCCTCATTTTCCAATCGCTTAATTTCTTTCAAAAAGTGATCTTGGGATTTTTAATTACAATGAATTTGGTAAAGCTAATACAAACTGTTCTTTCTCTCCTCCGGGGCATTTCATTTGAGCTGATCTAAAATCTCGCTGCCTTCAGAGTGGAAACAACTTCTCAGCTTCTGACAATTTTGTTACTTGACTTTATATTCTTGGTGATAGTTTAAATGATCCATGTTTTGTCCTAATACTAATACAGTAACCCATTTTTCTGTAATCTGAAGAAAAAGATTTCTTTCTGCTACACTGAGTTTAAAATGCTATCCTAAAACATGGCTGACATGCTGTTTCAAGGTCCTTTTTGATTTGAACTTTTTTCTCTTGTTGCACCAGTTTTGTTGCCTCTTTCTTGCATTCCAATTTAATTGTGGTAGAGGTTTTAAGTGTCTGTGTCCCATTCATCTGCCTGTGCACTCATACTTGTTGATCCTCTTTTGGATGTTTTTCAAATATTTGTAGCTGCAAAATCAGTTTGATCTCTATTGATGTTGGTTTTTTGACAGTTTTTTTTTTTTGTATTTTACTGACAATGATGTTTGGTTTGCCACTTCTCTCTGCTCTTATTTTTTCTTAAAAACTAGTTCATTTTCAGGCTTTTAGATGATATATAACTGTGCCTGTGTAATGTTTGATTAATTTGCTGATATATAAGTTTGACCAGCCTTATAAATCCATCTCAGTTTTATCAATCTGCCATTTTACTGTGTTGTTTAACTAAACTAAGTCCAAGGTAATGTACTGTAAATGTATGGTGTTTCCTTAACTGGCACCTTAACCAGCCACATATCACTGCGTTAAGGAGGGTAGGTGTTGTGTTTGAGTTTGAAATATGAAATTGATTAACTGAACTTAATCTGATCAATGCTTCCCATAATAGCCTACTTTTGATTACATTCAGGTCAAGTCATGTCTATTTGACATTTTTATGGCTATGCCAGATACAGTATGTACCACTTTAAAAAAAAGATTCTGTGAAATACCTTGTCAGCTTCAGGCAAGATGTGCACTCGATTATAGTGTTAATGTGCACACAAAAATCTTTAGTTAGCCTTAACTGGCTTGAGCGATTCGACAGGCTGGCATTAGGAAAAGTGTGCCAAAAATGGTGCTACAGGAGAAAGTACAGCGCCACACACAACAGAGAAAACCTGACTCTCTGCTAGAGAAGATACAGCTAAAAGAAGGAGTCTCTCACACACTACAATACTTATCTTTCCTGCCACACATGCAGCTCTGACAGCCAGCTTCCTGTTAGTGCTCCTGTGCATCACCTCGGTCACAACAAACACACAAATATAGACACGCATACAAAGCACCAGGCAGCCCCTCCGTAACAGTGGATTGGATGTCATCTTCAAGACCTCATTAATTCCTTATGGGTGCTCATATTGATTGAAGGCGCCTCTGGTCTTGTTAATTCAACTCGGCCCAGATGGGTTTGGATTCAGTTTGAGTCGCCCGAAGGTGACTTCCACTTGTATGAAATGGGTGAGGAGAGATGCAGTAAAGGGAGGAGGGAGACAGAAGAGAGGATATGAATTTGGAATATGAGGGAATGAGGTGGAAGTGAAACATAAAGCAATCAGAACAAAGTATGTGTCGCTGGCTCCTCTCTGAACTCTGTGATGAAAACCAGAAAATGAATGTCGCACTCAGTTACTGATTTCCATCTTAATGCATCAAAGAGGTTTTATTTTCACTCGCTCCTTCTTCATTAGCTCATTATGCTAATGAGCTCTTGCATAAAGGCCTCAATAAACCGCACATGGGAGTTTATTTGTGTGTTTGTTTCCGTGTGAGTGCATGTACAGTGCTCGGTGTGGGGGTTGGGTGAGTGCATCCATGCAAGTGTATCTTTTGCATTTTAGCATGTGGGCAAATTGCAACTATGCAAACACTCACCCTTCAACATTACTCTGCTGTAATTAATTAGGCTTCAGGAATAAATTAAGCTTAGGGAAAGGACCCAAACAGACTAAAGAGGATCGAAATGCTAATATCTAAATGTAGAACAAATGCAGGGAATAGCTGTCATTCAATGGGATTTAGGATATGCTAAAAACAAATGCTCCAGGCCAACTGCTGTGCAACATGGTTATGAAAGAGTATTCTGTTTTTTGCCCCTTTTCAAACGCTTTCTGACCATTCTCTCATACACAGAAATGCCATTATCAGTGGTTCAGAGGATGTTAAGAAGGAACATGTTGTTCTTCCTCCTGTATCTTTGCTACCAGGGCGAGAATGGACTGTAAGGACGTATTTATCATTGCCGGGCGGAATGCCCTGCCGCCTGTGCGCTGGTCAAGCTGTCTTGCACATTTTCATTTCTTTCCATCTCACTCTTCCTCTCGACTCTTTTCTTTAAACTTATTTAAACCTCTAGCAAGTTTGCCCCCTGCTTTTCGTTTTCAGGCCTTTCTTTCTTCCTTCATTGCTCAATTGTTTACACTCTTAAACATTTTTACTGTCACGGTCTCCGTTCTGGATTGAGTTTATTCTGATGACTTTGAATCATAAAAATTGTATGCTGTGAGATCCTTTTTCTTTAACGACTTTTCTGTGTCTCTTCACAGGTTTAGAAAAAGTTGGTCGGGATTCCAGTTACGAACAAGAAGGGAAGGTTCAGTTTGTGATGGATGCCGTCTACGCCATGGCACACGCTCTGCATCGCATGCATCGGGAGCTCTGCTATGGTTACCCAGGCCTCTGTCCACGGATGGCCAACAACATTGATGGCAAAGAGCTGCTCAGCCACATTCGCGCCGTCAACTTCACAGGTGAGCTTTGCAAGCTACTCGCAACTCTGGGTTAATTCGGATGCAAATGTAGTGGAATGCTGGCAAAAACGCTCAGGAACACCTTGAGGATGCATGCGAACACCTCATAAGCAAAGCCAGATTCTTCATCCCCCTTGCTAACAGACTGAGTCATAATTATCAGTCCTTTCACATGAGAACTTAAGCAGTATGTTCTCCCTTTTTTTCTAACACAAAAACACACTGTGACAGGTTTTTAGAGCAGAAAAAACTAAGATTAATTGGAGGTTTTACCTCCAAAAAATCACATCCAGACAATGTGATGAAAACACACTGACATAACTGAACAGCGTTGAAGTAGCCCACATCGTTCTACACCTTCATCCTACACTATAATTGGCAACTAACTGTATATTTGTGTGCAAACCTGTAAACAGATTAGCACCACCGCAGTCTTTGCTAGGTCTGCCACTGCCTTTCAAACAATACTAGATCATTTTCCAACTTTAAAACTTTGTGCTTCAAACTTCCTGGAGCCGTCATTGCCTTGCTGTTTCTTAATGCTGAGAAGCTGCACTTTCAAGCTTTTTTGTCCCAGCCTGGGGCGTCACATGACATCTGCATTTTTCTTCAAGGCCCAACATTAGACGCTGGCAACTTGACATCAACACACTGGCTGTTATCAGCACTAACCGTTGCTAGTTCAGCATAAATAAAATACAATTTCAGAGGAAAAGAAGGTGACAGAGCAAAAGATAAGACAAGAATCAATATCGCTGATTTTTACTTGCCGGTGAGAGCCCAAGGAAGAGATTAGATACAAGAAAGATGCCAAATTTGCCCCCAGTAGAGGGCGCCAAAGTGCACATATCTACTAAAGTTCTGTAGTGGTGCTTTAACATATAGCCAAATTTTTGCCGCCATCTTGGATGCAAGCCACACGGATGGCACGCAATCTGTCGCTTCAAGCTACTGATGCCAGTTCACATGAACAGCACATCTGGGTTATCTAAAAAATGTTCCCCTAGAAGGTGTTTTCCTTCCAGGGTAAAGTATTTTACAGTCATTTTTAAAGAAAACTGCTTTTGAATGTAGAAAAAAGACCAATGTATATTAAAAAAAAAACTATATTTGTCTAAATAACCATGTACACATGGACAACTTACAGGCATTGAAATGAATTTCTGAAGGTCAAGGAAGTACTAAATAACAAGAATTTATATAAATGCAAATTTTCTTTCTTTGATTTCTAAATTTTAATTTTCAGCTAATTACTCTAATCCCTATAAATGCCATGTTGTTTTTTCATCTTTGTGTTCTCGGGTATCATCCCCCATCTCTATGCACTGTTGATTTGTTATCTGTACAAAAAGCATTTGCTCAATTCTAAGTAGTGTCAAGAACCTAATTTGAATACTTTCTTATTAATATCTTTTTCTCTTGGTGCTCCTCCACTTCCTTTTTCATTTCCTGTGTCCCTCTGCCCAGTACAGTGTGGAATACATAACATCTGAATGACAGAGAGCAGAAAAGCATACAGAGAGGCTGCTCCATTGTGTAGATTACAGGAAAACGTGTCTGATGTGGAGGGCAAGATTAAAAAAGCATGAATATTTCTGCGTAATAATGAGCACAAGATATGTGTCAGTGTTTGTTGTTTCCTGAGTTATCTGTTTCAGCTTTTGCTTGAAGTGTCAGAAAGCCATTTGCAGGCAGGTGTTGATTGCTCTTTCGTTCTGCAGCAGCTGGTTTGTGCTTTTTTTGTATCTTATTTTTTTCTTATATCGGTTGCAGGGCCTAGAGGCAACAGAAATCATCCCATAAACACAAGGTCACAAACTGAATCCCCAGATGAATCACTAAACCCATCTCAATCACTGAAGGTTGTCCGACAATGAACGAGCTGCAAGAGATCCAACAAAATAAAAAACTTGATTAGATGGAGTTGAAGCGATATAAGATGTTGGATGTTGAGCTGTTTCACAATCTGCAGCCACCTTCTGATTGAAAAGTCTAAAAAATTCCCAATTTTCCTGTAATAAATGTGCATATGGGCATCTTTTACCATCACATCCTCCTCACGTATCTGTATCAATGTTAGGAAAGTCGCACAATAAAAGCAAAGTTACCTTTGAGTAAGTGTCCCCTTGAGTTGTAACGGACAGTAAAAAAAAGTGCAAGTGGAATGTAAATAGTCACCCCAGTGTCACTGAAAATATGTAATATGTAAATCTGCTCTTATGGACGATTCAAAGCTAAGAATGGTGAGATGGCAACATGTTGTCAGCTTTGCACAGAACAGTGCCACTTGCATCTGCATCTGCCTCCCAAATCCACAGAAATCTGTAAGCTGTTTACTTATGTACATAAATTCTTCACCCCAGTGCTAAACTATGTGCACTCTTTTCACAGTCTGCACCTCCCTATATTATAGATTTAACACCAGGTACAGTAATTCCAGAGGAATAATATAACATCTGTAACTCTCTCTTCACCTTTACCATATAGTTTCAAAGCAATTGCTTCTCTTTTTTTATTTTTTCCACAGAGAACTGTTGCTCTGCGTTGCCCACTTGAAGTTATTGCTCTTCCTGCTTCAAAAATATTATTTCATTTTCACTATTGAGGTCTGATGCAATGATCTCTAGTAAATTGTAAAAAGAAGCCCAAGTGGATTGGCGATTATAACTGTTCTAAAGAGCCTAATGTAATATAAATCTATATGTTATAGTCCTTAAAGTAGTGCTCTGAGCTCAGATGTATTATTCACTTTTGTTCTGTGTACTTTTTCATTTATCTTTAATGGCTTCGGGCCTCCCATCTGTTTCTGTTTAAAGGTGGAAGAAGACCTATAAGGCCTGCTGGGGGCTTTTGTTCTCTTTTTGTATCAAATCAAGATGACATTGATAACACTTAAGAAGATAAGCGGTATGCATATATTGAGGGTAGCCGGATTATTTACTGTTTCACATAAAGGATGGAAATAAAAATCCGTTGAGTCTGCTGGATGCTTAATTTGGATCTATACCAATTTACCTCTCAAGGAGCAATGAGACAGAACAGGATGGAGTGAGAGGGAGGGGAGGAATTTTGATTTAATAGGGATTGTTCACCGGCTGAATCTGCTACAACCCCACTTAACTTCCAAAGTCCAACCTGAGAGATTATTATGAATGACAGACAAGGAAAGAAGTAAAGGAATCAAATTTATGTTCAGAAATATATCTGCAAACAGGAATCTGGTATTTTAGGGTGTCCTAAGTGAAAGGGTATATTTTAAATTATCTTGTCTTAACAAGAACTCTGTAGTTTTGGTGCCAAGGCATTACCAGCTACTGTAGTTAGTTTGAGCTAAAAACTTGCAAGAACTTCCAAACAAACTGTCAAATGTAAATACAAAAAAGCAATCATATGGAAAAACACAGTCACATTAAATTATATTTCCTTCCCAATACAAGGAAAACAACATATTGGATGTTAAAACTGAGGCATTTTACTATTGCATTTGGACTATTGGGTCATTTTGAATTTGATGGCAGCAACATAACTAAAAGGAGTTGTTAGTGTGATGTTTGTGTAGCATCCTGCATATTTTAATAACTGTCTGTCAACATGTGGGAATTTGGCAGCTTTTTTTGCATGATAGAGCTCTAAGCTGCATCTGTGGATTGCAGGTTGACAGTGATATTTTCTTTAAAGTTATTATACCTCAAAGTTATGAGGGAAGGTGAGGAGCAACAGGTGTTTCAGCATCATTTACTTTTGGGATTCATGAAAACCTAACTGTGGGAAAATATATTCCTACTGTACCTCCACGCAAACGCTGCCCCTGCTGTATACTCACAGAATCTGGAGAAGTGGGAAACGGCAACACGAACAGCAGAAGAATATAAGCAAAGCAGTGAAGTGGAATGTGAGATATTATTTTACATTTCACATATAGGGATGTAACGATTCTCTCAAGCCACGATTCGATTCGATT
>JBBDHI010000025.1:13021090-13032483 GCA_037177115.1 Craterocephalus stercusmuscarum
AGTCTATTTTTATTCTGCACTTACTGTTAAGGAGAAAAAATATGGAAAGTGATCAAGTAAAGTATAAAGCAAAATCTTACATATAAATGTTTATCCATTAATGTAGCAATTACCTCATTCTTTATTCTAACTTGTTTAATCCATACCATATATGACTACATTACAAATCCAACTAAACATAAAATGCAGAATAAAAATAGACTCATCACAAACCTACCTGCCATCTGCACAACCAGACATTTGGTAGCAAAATTGAGCTCAGAGTATGCTGAATTCATCAATCAAGACAAACTAGATCATTGTTACACGATAAAATGCAGTAAAATACAATAGTTGAGTTATACTGATGATCTTGTTTTTGTTAATATTGACAACCATAGTTGTTGTCAATATTAAAATTCACATAATTGCCTAACTTTATATATGCATGCATGAACCAGATTGAACTTGTAGTCATGATTATAAGCTGTAGCTTTACCTTGGATTGATACTTGGGTGGATTCTAAGCCCTGGTACAACCTGCCAATCAGACAAAACTCACTGTAATGATGAATATGCTGCTTTCTGCAGCCTGAACATTTAAACTTTCTCTCTGACCAAACCATATTGACCACATATTGACTAATGGTGGCTAAGGACCTCATAATAAGGCCCACACCTGTGCAAACAGGATTTGTGGATCTTTTGAAAATACACCAAATCCTCTTTTTGCTTCTTTGTCATTTCTGTGTGGTTGACCATGAATGAAATCAGCCTCTCTCTCTCATCATAAAGAAAAAGTGACACCAACAATCAGAAACTTGCAGTGAACTTGCCAAACTGACTTAAATTGGCAAAGTAAAAGCAGAGAGGGAAGAAAAAAAGTTGCAGCTTCTGTCTTTCATGCTGTATACTCATGCACCTGTGTGTGGTTTGTCATGCAAAGAAAGAGATTGTGTTCACTGCTGGATGATATTTCCTGCTGAGTGTCAAGATGGACATTCCCATTGGAGCCAGCTTGTTCTAATTAGAGAGGCTTGACTTTGAGATCATGATCCGTACACCCGACTGAGCAACCCTGGGGAAATACAGGAATGGGGAGGGATTGCATTGATGAGACTAACCAGCTGAGGGTGACGAAGTTCACCTGTTCACAATGACCTCAGGGAGGACATAATATGAACAGAGGAACAACTTTCTTTGAGTTGATGAACTTGACCAGGCATTAATATTTGGGAGAGCTTAAGGGAGGAAAAGCAACAGCCAGGGTTTGTCCACGTGTTAAAAGGAAGTGCATGAAGAGAATAGATGAGGGTGAATGCAGGTGAGAGGAGAATGAATCAAAGGGCGTTGAGTTGAAGGATGGACTACTTACTTGAAGAATGTGAAAGCGTTTGGCTGAAGAGGCAAAGAATGTGTAGAAACAATGGAAAAAGGAGTGTGTGTGTGGGTGGAATGTAGTTTCCTCAGTCAATAACGGCTAACAGGAAACAGGGAGAAAAAGGGAGTCATTTACAGTCTATTCATTTGTCAAGGAAAGAAAAATGGATATAATGGGCTGTGCACAGCGAGAGTAAAATAAAGAATAGAAAAATGGAGACATTCAAATGCAGAGTAATATTACCTTTGATAGAATGGAAAGACGGCGAGTCAGATGTTTGAGTTGACGGGGGTGTATTAAACTTTGCTTAATGGGCAAGAAGCTGTAAGAGTAAAAGAAAAATAAATGTTTCGGAGATTGCTTATAAATGAGAAAAGAAGATGTCTCTGTTTTATGTTAGCATTTTATGAGAAAGGAAAGGGACTGGGTGAAGCCATGTGTGGTGCCAGGCACAAAAAAAATGTAGAGCACATCCAATCAAGAGTTACATCACTGTAATCTCAGGGAAATAATTGGTTTTATTTATTTATTTGGTCAACATGGTCAGATTTTATTCATGGCTGTAGAATCACTGTCTCAGTAAGAGCTTGTAAATTATAAAGCATAAATTAATAAAGTGTTATAATCCGAGGGGTTTTCATCCAAGAGGGAAACAAATCCAGAATATAAAAACCATTTATGAGACTTCTGATGAATTTTTGGGAAAAGAATTGCAGCGATGCCACAGAAGAGAATGCCTAATGTCATTCCTACGGTGGCCAGTAGGGCGCACTGTTTGTAAGGTATGCATTGTTATGTTGTGCTTGAAGTAAAGGCAAGTTTTTTTTCTTTATTTTAGATGTTAAAAAAACAGTTTAGTTTCTATGCATGTTTTGTTTTGTTTTTTTACGTCAGAGAGATCAATGCTATTTAATTTTTCATTTTGTCTTAGTCCTGGTTCTAAGGAGGGCTAATTCTGCATCCACCTTTCAGCCTGTCTCTTCTGATCGCTCTTTGGGTTTGTTTTCCTTTCTTCTTTCTATAATACCCAATTTTCTTGAATTAGCCAGTGTGTGCATTCTGAATAGCCAGTGTGTTGATATGCAGTTACTGGCATGTGACACAGTGCCATAAAGCTAAACAAAGCTGTCATGTAATGCCTCAAATGCAGTTTCTCAACCCCTGCTGCATGGCAACAGCACGGATGAGCAAATGAAAATCAACAGAATCAGTCCCTAAAATTCAGGTGATGTCATTGTTGAAACTGAACATTTTTATTATCTGCTGAATATAGCGATCCACGCAGGTCTCTGCTGTGTACATCTCTGTTATTCTTTCACATATAAACATCAATCGTAAAATTACCACTACCTGCTGCCTGCTGACAAACCCTTTCGCTCTTCCTAACCGAGAGATTACCCTCTCACAGTTCACAACTCACTAGAAAATCCTTTGATTAGCTATAATATGTGAATGTGTTGTTGGAACATCCGCTTATGGAGTGACAGGCCAAATATCTATACTATAATGATGTACTGACAGACCTGCAGCTTGAGTTGACGTATAGGCTTGGCCGTATTCCACTGTTGAGTTTTGCCCTTGTGGAGCCGTCATCTTATCAGTCCGAATGGATAGAAAGCCATCAGACGAAGAGTCACACTGGAGATAGCAGACAGATATGCATCTACGCAGATATAAAAACAGAGAATTTAAACCTAATTGAATCTAAGGAGTGACAGACATGAATAATTTGTTGTTTCCGATTCCAACAGACCTCTAAATCTTCGGCTCTCTTTTTTTTTCTTCTTTTGACACCAGATATATATTTTCATGTCAGGAATGTGTTGTCGAGACATTAGATTTAACCAGATAAAATGCAAGTCTGCCAGTTTTAGCGATGGGAAATTACAGGCTTCCTTAACCAGCTGGCAGACTGCATTGATATAATTTGATTCTAATACGTTGTGCTCTTTGGCTGTGCTATAGTGTAATTAACATGATGGATAAAGGTTATGACAAGAAAGGGTCATGGATAATGATTGGGTATTATCAAATTATATGACATGCAGATGTTTTGTTCCTGCAGATCAAGAAAAAAAAACAGAACCCTTCTCTCAGGAGGCATAAACTTAAAGATAATACTTTATCAAAAAGTCTGGAGCAAATTTTAGCTTGGGTCAGTACTCACTAATATTCCTGGTGGCAAAAATCAAAGTGTGTAAATCCTTTAAAAAGCAAGCCAAGATACTTCCAGTACTTGCTTAGGGCTATCTAACCACTCATACTCCAAAATATGTTTTTCTGGGAGATTCTTGGACTGTTATGTTTTGGAAAGACCCACTGGCAAAATCTTCAGTTTGCAGCACTTACTGTTGCTAGACTTTTGTTGCTTTTAAGGTTTGTCAAGGATTAAGACGCCATCTGCTAAACAATATTAAAATGTTTCCATGCTTACTTTGCTGGAATTCAGTTTAAGTTACTTTTTTACCCGACACTGAAATGTTTCCTCACGAAAGCTCACTATAACCCCAAAGATCTGTTTTACCTCATCGCTTCACATAGCTAGTTATTGAAATGCATCAAAAAGGCTTAAATATTAATTTGAAAACTCTTAACACTGAGTTTCAAGAGGATGAGGTGAGGATGCAGCAGTGTTTTCATTGGATGAATTTCTGACTGAATTATAGGTTTGAAGGTAAAGTATTTTGCAGTCAAAGCTTGACTTTCTATGAGCTGCATTTAAAAAGGTTTTCTTAGAATGTCAGGCCTAATTTCGACCATTTTTTACATGAATTATAACTTAAAATAATTTCTTGAAAACACTTTGCTATGCTCTTATAGCCTTCACCTGCTTTGCTGCTTTTAGTTACTACCCCTTTCATGTAAATCCCATTACTATCATGTTTAATGCAAGGCAGCTGCCAATGCAAGGATCCAATGGTAGCAATCTTTGCCTTTTATCATCGGTTTTTAATGGGTTTTGCAATAAAATGGTAATTAATTTCATGAATTATGGCTGTGTAAACCAAACCATTATCTTCCAACCAAGCTCAAGTTCTCTCTTCCAACTAGGTAGGTAACCCTTTTAGGTAGATTAGAAAATGTTGTCTCAAAATAACCAGTGAATAAGCCACAGCACTAAAAGTCTGTTTGTGTGCCAAAACCTTTGCACTTTTTTCTGTTCTTTTGGTACTATTAGTAAAACACAGATTTTACATAAAACTTTTTTCAAACTGATTTTTAACTTTCAACCTTTTTTATCAACTCATTTTCTCCTTGAATAAAAAACCCGGCCATGGATTCTAAAAACTTTACAATGCAATAAAGCTCTGGGGATTGACGTCACACTGTAAATATACTGTATTTAGTGCCAGCACCACTCAAGTTAAAGCAGATTTTCCAGCCAATATGGTGGCAGAAACCAAGAGAATCGAGTGATGTCTCGAGTTCTATACAATTTGCAATGTCTCATACTAAATGTGCATTAAAAAGTAGAGCTTCATTATTTCCCCCTTTGTGAATATTTTTAAATTCCTGTGGATATACATCATAACTCATTTAAACAGTAAGTACAAATAAAGTCTTTGTTATCATTATTCTAATCCTGTTTGGCTGTCCATGTTCAATGACCAATGAATTCACAGGTAAAAGATAAAAACATGAATAAATCTGGCTGCTGCATCTCATGCATACTGTATGCCCAACAACACTCATTAAAACCAAAAAATATGCTTCAAATGACTCAAACAGAAGGAACGTCACTTTCATGCCCCCCAGTCTCTCTTAATTTCTTTTTTTATTTCCCCAGCATTTTTCCTGCCAAGCATGGCCATGCTACTCATTTCTCTCTGCTTATTTATTTGTCCTCTCCCTCACTTCCATTCTCTCTAAATTGTATTTCCATCCCAATTCAGGATGTTTGTCTCTTTTGATCAATTTACGGTTCTCTCCCTCTTGTTTAACCTCTTCTTATTCCCCTCTCTCTCTCATTTTCTCAAAAACAATGGCTCTGTTAGTTTTATATACTGTAATTACTGGAGACTGCAGTATAAAGCTAGTTCCGTGTCCATGTAAAGTGCATCATATCACCAAATAACCTCGTCATCCACAGTTTGCGCAGGCTTTCCTCCACACATACATTTTACTGAAGCAATGTGTTTCATTCTTAATGCATTTACTGGGGAAGACTAGCAGATAAACCTCTCAAAACTAAGTATTGTTTCTTATCCATGTGCTTTAATCTCCCCAGTTTCTCTCAAGTTATCTCCTTGCCTATTTTTTTCTGCTTTGACAAGGCAAAGTGATAACATCCTGAGGGGAGAGACCACTTCAGATACATGCATGATATACAGGAGGAGGAAGAAAAGTCGTTGCTTTGAAAATGCGAAGAGAACAGGAGGGGAAAACGAGATTTAGAGATGGTGAGCAGAGCGATGGAGCAAAGCCAGACGGCAAAATATGAGCAGAGGGTATGGGGCTCCTTTGAACATGAGAGAAGAGGAAGGAGAAGCAGCTGTTGTGGAAGGCAGAGGGGTTTGGCCATGAGGTTTTACAGAAATCACTGAGAACTCAGTGAGAAAAAGACCAAAAATGGGAGTGTGAATTTATCTGATAGAATATTTAGACACAAAGTGAAAACAAAAGAAGTTAAAAGTTGCTGAGACTGGAATGAAGCAGCTGTTCAGATTCTGTTACCTCCTCCGCTGGAGACCACTGTGAAAATGAGGCATGAGTTCAGGCTTCATTATCACTTTAAGCCCGTCATTTCACATTCACTTTCGGAGTTTCTCTGTCTGTCTTTGTGCGTCGCTCTCCCCTATTAGCACTATCGATGCATGGCACACAGATGGGAGCCTGTTGGCACTAAGTCAGAACACACGCACCCACCCATGTTTTATTAATGCAAGCTGCAGTGACGTTTTTGCATTCGCCTGTCATAAACATTTAGTTTCTGGTCTGAACACAACCTTTTTTCTTTTTGTTTAGGGTCTCCTAGCCCCCTTCACGCATCCATTATCCTATCTGGCTTCACCAATGAAGCATTTTTTTTCATATATGAAGCAAAAAAAAGCTGTTGCATTCCTGTGCTGGTGTGTCCTTTCACAAATCATTTTGCCACTGCAAAATTATGTGTGACAGTAACTCTGCAGTTCTGCTGTACAGTGTGATCTATACCATGTGGGTCTGATATATCCCTCATACCATCTCCCCAGGTAGCCATAAGTAGCACACAGTGTATGCTAGTCACATACATCACATCAACAGCACATTCTCATGCTGCAATGCTGGCTTGGAGCACACATCAGGTGGGTCAGTTCTGCCTCTGTTACCACCTCCTGTGCTGGAATAGTAGCATGTCAACTTGTATCCCTCATTCCACAAGTCTTTGCTTGAAAAAATACATGAAAGGTTTCATTGGCTTTTCATGTAGGCTCTCCTTTGGACACTCAACTTCTACTCTACTCTTTTCTGTCTCTGTCGGCCAGGTTTTAAAAAGCAAATCAATCTCAGATACTGCGTTATTCTGCTTTCAGCCGCTGTAGTTCTTGTTATGTATAAAGCATCGCCATTGTTGTAGCGTATTTGTAAAAGAAGAAGAAAAGAAATATATGTACAAAATATGTCTGGTTCAGTTCTTACAGGGTAGTGGTTCAAAAAAATCTAAAAACTGTTCCTGGACTTATACATCTTTAAAAATGTATTTTAATCTTTTAAAATGGTTTCGTTCATTCTTCTGTTGAACATTCAGTCCAGTCTGGGATCATGGACTGTACCTGACTGGCTCTTCAGTTTTTCCACTGGTTAATATTTGTGTGGATGCATACGGTTGATTATTTTGCATTCTTTTCTATTTCATAATGATTTTAAAAAGTGGTTGCGCCAGCCAAAACACAACGGCTGAATAATAAAGTTGTCCTGATGTGTTGCTGGAGTTTCCACCAATTTATCGGTCCATCATAACCAGCGTGTCCTCGGGGATAATTTTCTTCCAGCCTTTTACTTTTATCTGTTTTTTGTCACTTCTTGTCTTTGTTTATTAACTTCTTTACAGCTTAATTTTATGTTAATGAAGGCATCACAGTATGGAATATCTCATCTGAATTTATTCTTTTTGATCTTTTAAGAAGAAGGTCAAGACCTGCAAGTTTCTCTTGTAGTTCTTTTGTATTGTATTGCACACAGTTGGAGGAAAAGCTTGTTTCTGCATGGAAGTTGTGTCTCCGACTGGTAAAGCAACATTTTTCCTTGAAACCACTTCAGTAGGGCCCTTTTTTGCTATGTTTCCCATTTAAATGTAAGACTGCACTTAAAGGCCCTCACACACACACTCTCTTTTCAGTAGAAATATGAACCATTTTTACCAAGCAAAAGAAGCACATTCTAAGCACTTCATCCACTCCTAAATATTAAACTCAAGCTCAGACACTTGACTGAGATGTCTTTTGCTTTAAGGCAAGTAAATCAGCATGTTGTGCTCACTTGTGTTTTCTCCACGGTCCTTCAGTGCTGCCTGTTTTCATCGTAGAAGCTTGTAAGAATTTGAGGCATTGTGGAAACAGCAGCTATAGAAAAGAGGACGAATATGAAATATTCATGTAATCTTATTCTGATGTTTGTTTAATAGCAAAAAAGTGTCATGACTGGGTGCAGTAAGGACTTTCAGGTAATGACAAAGTATTCTGCAGTGCAACATTGTCCTTTGAATGGCATAGCATAAACAATAGGAATCACAAAAGGATGAGGTGGAGGTGTGTTGCCAGGGCGACAGGTATATAATTTGTTTTTCAAGGTTATTCTAGCTCAAGCAATACATTGTGAAAATGTGCAAGTTGATATGTGACTTATCAGATACAGTACAACGTATGGCAACACCTTTCAAACTACAATATATTTGATTTGTTTAAAATGGGTATTTTTGCATCAGTGTGTAGTTCCAAAGCAAAGCAAGCATGTCTGTTCTGAAAACTGCAAGAGTTAGATGATGGAGGGTTGCCAGATGTTTCCCCATCATCTTAGCTCAATGATTTCTCCTGTTGTCATATAAGTATATAAGTGTATAAGTATTCGGGGTAAATTCTGTAGCATTTTATCCACTTTTATCAAAGGCCAAGAAATTGCATCAAATACATAAAAAACCTAGCCAAGGTAACTGCTACTTGTCTTTGTCCTGCTTCCCATTTTTACTAATAAACCACAGTTTGAAATAAGAATTAGAGCACATGTAAAATGTAAATAATAGAATGCAAAAGTTTGCAGAGCTCAAACAAATAAAGGCTTTTTGACATGTTTCATGTTACTCACGTGTCTCAAAAGTGCTTCAACTTTCAATATGTTATGATATAATATGTAATATAAACATTCAAAGAGTCTGCCCAAAATCTAAAGGCTATAAATCATCAGATGCTGTAATCTCCAGGCAACAATAGTAGCATGGACTCAGAACCACTTCCACAGATCATTGTCTGTGAACACTGTTACTGTTCGTTGTGTCGTGCAGGATCATGCATAGAAGGAGCCATGTGTTAAAATTACCCCGGACTTTTCTGGGCCAAACTTAGTTGAATTGACTAAGTTGAAGTGCAAAACTATTCTGTGGTCAGACAGCTGATAGTCTTTTTGTTGTTGGTGTTGTTTTTTTTTTGTTTTGGTTAAAAAACAGATACTGTATCATCCAGACGACAGAGGCTAGACACTGTCGGTGTCCCTGGTGGAACTAGAGTGCATTTGTGTCTATGAAATTGACAACTTGCACATCTGCAAAGGCACCATCAATACTGAAAATTACATACTGTAGAGAGGAACATAAGCTCCCATTGAGACAACACCTTCACTGGGGAAGGGTATTCCACATTTCAGCAAGACTAAATCACTAAAAACTGCATTGATGCTGCCGTGGTAAAGAAGTCCCGATGCTGGACTAGTCCGCCTGCAGCTGCATTTTGGTGAAATGCAAATAGGAGAGCGGGAAGAAAGAAACAACATGCTCATCATTAATAAACCTCCTATGTTCGTTGTTATTTGTGGCTTTTAACAGACAGATGCTTTATCCAATTACCTACAAGTATTATCATTCAAAAACTGCCCTTTCCAAATGGAAGCCTTCCCTATTAATTCAGACAAACAAACAATTTTTGCAGGATTCATTTGCATGATGTTGATGATTGGCCATTTACTGCTGAGTTTAAGGTCAACATGTTGCTGGTGTGCACACAGATCATTTGAGGAGATACTGTACAGAGGAACTGAACTTGAATAACCTTCATGAGACAGCTCAAGGACGTGAGAAATAATTGCACAGATATTAAAAAGTTCAGTCATGTGAGTAAAGCCGGAAGTTAAAGTAAGAGGGATAGTACATCGAGTTGGACAATACTTCTTGCAGAGACTTTCTTCATAATGTGAAGCATCAATAAGAAGTTGAGACATCTACTTTGGTCTCAGTATTGATTCAGTCTTGCTCCATTCATCTTTCTTACACACTTTCAATAAGGCTCATTATCCTTCCTTCTTACTCCATCTGTCTTTTACCTGTTGTGTATATTTGTCATTATTGTAGCCTAAAATGAGAAACTATTTACCACTTGCTCCTCTTTCTTTCTCTCTCTCACTCACCTTTCATCTCTCTATGCCATCTGTGTGAGTGCAATTAAATCTCTCCCCACCTTTACCCTTTTATCTGTGTTCTCTCACCTTGTGTCTCTCTGACTTTATCTGTTTTCATCTCCAGCACTTTCCCCTTTTTCCTTAATTTGTTTCAGTTGATCTTTTTCTTTCTGTCCAAACCCTTCATGCATCTCCGACACTCCCCACTGTCTTAGTTTCCAATCTTATAATATCTCCTTGTTTTTGCAAGTAAAATATGTTTTTTTTCCCCCTTTTTGTTCCTCATCAACCCACCATATAAATGGCTTATCTCACACAGGTGGGATTACCATAATGCCGTGTTCTCTCCTCATGCTCGCTGTAATTGCGTTCCATTCATGCTTTCCAGATTCAGCGGTATGATTTGATTGTATCGCTGCATAAAAGAAAAGGCAGAAGGAAGGATAAAAGGTTGTGTTAAGCCTTATTGGTGGTGAGAAAACCAAATCTGAGAGGACGCAAAAACCTCCCCATGCATGCACACATTCAATCATATCACCGCACAGCTCGAGCAGGTACAACAAGGCGTAGAGTACAGACGAGGCTTTTCCCATCAAAAAAAATCATATTACCCCAGTAAATGTAGAGGTGCACTGTAACATGAGCAACTTGGTTATTAGCATCCCTGCATATGCTGCAGAGCAAAGAATACAAATGAAGCAATGCTTGTTTTTATTGCTACGTCTTCTATCTCGAGGTGTTTTCATTAAGAGATAGTTAACCTGTTAATGGAAATAGGTCAACCAGTTTTGACGAACGGCAGGACTTCTCATCTCCTAATGTAAATACAGTACATCAACTGTACGTCACTGCGTGCTATCTGGAATAAGCAAAAGGCAGCAATATATCATGGATGCATATAGCCTGCTCAAGACAATAAAGAAGAGACTCTAACTTCTAAAATCCCCACCAAAGACTGTATGTAACACTTTCTGAGGGTTTTGCATGAAAGTGTAGGAAGAGTTCCTTCACTGTTTTGTACCAGGGAGACGATAGCATCCAGATCTGCAGCGAATGTTGGGAATTGGACGTTATTTCATTCATTCATGCATTAAAAGGTAGTGTGTAAGAATTATTGACAGTTATGGGTAATGATTGGCCTAGAAATGACTTCAAATGCCAAGCACAGTTATGAACCTGCAGTGGCCAAAGTTCTTCCAGATATAAACATGCTTTCATCTCTGAATGGATCCAACATGTGTGTATTGCAGGTCTGCTGAAACTGCAGCCTTTTATGAGTGATTTTTCTTTTTTTCTGAGGGTTTCTATCTTGCTTTAATTTTCCTATTTTGCGATTTTACTTTTGTTTTTAATACTTTTTATTGCTTTCTCCGCCTTGCTGTAATGTTTCTAATGTTTGTATGTAAAGCACCTTGAATTGTCATGTACTTGAAATGTGCTATACAAATAA
>JBBDHI010000025.1:13267673-13280377 GCA_037177115.1 Craterocephalus stercusmuscarum
CAAACAAATAGAATGGTCCTAGACCAATGAGAGCAGCGGGCCTGAATACCTGCCAACAGGTGATATATATATATATATATATTCAGGTATTCAGGTATTCAGGCCCGTTGCACACGAAGCACAGGACCATTCTATTTGTTTGTTTTGATTAATTTTTTAGCTTAATTAATTAAAAAAATCTGAAAATGTCTTCTTTCACTAAATTATTACTCAAAACATTTCTATATATCACTAAATTTTTCAGTCTTCAGACATTTGAGTGACAGTTGAGAACTTTACCTTTTCTGTGGTAAAAGGTATGAATCATTTTGCAGACTTCTGTATTTCTTTGTCTCTTTCCTTCTTTGTCTCTCTGTGTTTTCACAATGGAAGCTCTTGTTGTAAGAAACAAAAATATTTTTTTTTCTTCTTGAGCATTTTTGGCGCTTTACAAATAACACATCGGTGTGTTACAGCCACCAACTCGAGTGTGTGGACCAGAATGTTGCTAAGAGTCCAAGTTATTCGTCAAAATGTAAGTTTCCTTGCTACATTTTCCCAACCCCTCTAATATGTCTTTGCACTGCTTTGAGACTTTATGCACAGACAAGACTCACTGTCGACAGAAAGCTAAAAGGAGGAGTGGCTGCTGGCGACCGACTCACGATGATCATACTTTGCCACGTTGTTCCTTTCTGATGCAAAGATTGTTATTTTTTCACATATATATGGTGGACATATGCACATATCAAGTGGTTGATCATTGTCATTTTTCCTCATTCCATGTTCTTCCTCTCCCACAAAATGACAGATTTCTTTCTTTCATTAGTGTGTGTGTGTGTGTGTGTGTGTGTGTGTGTGTGTGTGTGTCTCTGTGGAAGGTTCTAGCCAGTAATGGGATTGGACAGATTATGTTCCAGCCATTGTTGTAATGTCCATGTTTTACAAATCCCCCCCTCCTCAGAAACTCTAGAGCCAGCGGCCTCAAACAGGACGCCAGACGATGAAGCTCTTCTTGTAAATACTTCATCTCACTCTTTTCCCCTTCTCTATCCACCACCCTTTACTTGCTGCAGATGCTGCAAACTTCAGTCTGAGTGCGTTAAGATCTGCCTCACAGATCTCTGCATTTGGTCCATGATAGCTCTCCAGCTTCCAAATAGGGAAATCACAGCATCTAATACAGTTTTCAAATCATTCTTTTGCAATTGATCTACTTCAGTACAGTACAAGGCGATGGCAGCGCTCCTGAATTTGTCCTTTTATGTAGTCCAGATGAGGTTAATGAGGGTCTATCCACACTACAGCTCTAATTCTGCTGCCAAGTGAATAATTATTGGGATTTTTTATGTTAGGTGGAACACATTTTCCCACTGGGGTCCATGCAGGAGTTAAGCATTAACATACATTATGTTTTGGATGAGCATCTCCTTTATAAAAGGTTAATCAATCTTTCCGGGGTTTTATTGCTCAATTTTTTGTTTGTTTTTTTTTAATAAAGAGTGTTAGTGAGAGAGAGTTTCTGCATGAAAATGTGATCATGAAATTAATATTTTTCTTGTGTTTTGAACTTGTGAATTATTGTACACTGTACTCCAACAATAATCTTGAAAAATATATGGACAACACCATGAATAGCTTGAAAAGAGATTGCTTTCTAGGTTTCTAAGAAGAGTAATGGCTGAAGGATGGAGGTAAATGAAGGAAACTTCACCTACAGTAAATCCACCTGTGTACATACTGTAACCATCCAACAGTTATGGAACGATAAAATCATCAAGGACTCCGCTGAATGTTTCGGGGCTCTGCTGCTGGTGAGTAGGTGTGTTATGGACCTGGTTTTTCGAAAAAAGAACTGATTATCTTAACAAGTTACCATAAACTGGGCTGGAGACTGAAGAAAAGAGGAAATCAAGACATTTGTTTCTCAATACACACTCTCAGTACACACACACACACACATACATTCTGTCTCAGTGCCACAATGAGCTCAGCATGAAATGAATTAAAGAAAAGAAACTAACTGAAAATAATTTTGTAATGCCCTGAGGGGAAATTTTAATGCTGGAGCTGATTTTTACTTGTTTGTTTTTTTCAAGTGGCTGGCTTTCTTTTTTTTTGGTTTTTGTTTGTTTTGTTTGAATTTAAAAAAACATTGTCAATGATTTTGTTCCACAAGACAAAAGATGTCATTTCTGTGCCTTACTTCTACTTACGTTTTAGTATAAACTCTACAATGTCCTGTATGCCGATCTTTCCCTCTTACAGTGATGCGTAGTTGAAAAGTGCTGTAGGATCTTCTCTTTTTACCTCATCTTTCTGCCCACTTTATCGTCCCAACCTGCTTGTACAGAGCAGTGTGATTGTAATGTGTGTACACAGCTCACATTTCCCATCCAGGCTGTTAGAAAAAATATGTTGAGTTTCTTCAGCTTTACTGTTGCCCTGCATCCTCTATTTTTTTTGTAAGTTTTTTTGGTTTCTCTTCTGACTTATGTGTCATTGAAAGAGTATAATAGCAATTGAAAGAGTCTAATAGGGAGGAACTGCGTGAGCACATCCTCTCAACTAGCATTGAAACATATTTTTAAAAAATAGCTGTATGTAAAAAATTTAAAAGAATTTGACCAGATGTTTTACAACTGCTTCCACCTATCAGCCAAAAAAAGATGCACAAGAAGCTGAAGCATCCAGTACCACACCTCATGCAGCTTCAGTCAAACAGGATGAGACGATGACACCACTTTATACCGTTTAGGTAAATATCAACCTGCCAGCAGGTTGGCCCCGCTTCCATTCATTTATATGGGTTTGCATTATGCATGGTCCTACTTTTAACACAAACACAATCAAATGGTGATATATAAATTTCTTCTTTTCTCTTCTTCAAACACACATAATGAACACGGCTAAAATTTTCTCGCCATTATCCGAGTCAGAAACTTTCCCAGCCGCCTGCTGCAAGTATGATTAATGATGTTTCCCAGATTAAATAGCAGAGGATAGTTGGGCTGTTTCTTTGGTCTCGGCTCTCTTTTCCTGCTGTTTTTGCTTCACTTCTGTGTTTGTGTCTCTTCTGTATCCTGCAAAGTATCTTAAAACATCACATTTTTCTGCATTTATCTATTAGGATGAGAAACTCTAACCAAATCTTTAACAAGTCTCTTTTACTGAGACATCCGCTTAAAATTCAAAGCTGCTCCTTTTTCAAGTCCCACACACTCACATTAGGAAGTCAAGCCCATAATGTGACTGCACACACACACACACACACACACACACACACTTGTTCACATTCAGTCTTCCAGATAGTAACATCTGACGGATGGATGGCAAAGGATAAAGCACAACACATCTGCTCTGCTCGGCATCACAGTCTCAGCTGGATCTGTAGCGCTTGTGCATAAAGACATTACACAGCTTGTCCCTGCTAAGATAAATTACTACCTGCATGCACACGAAGCACATTTATTCTTTCGTGAGGATACACACATGCACAGATGCAGAATCATTTTCAAGAAGTAAACCTGCACAGGGAGGCTCCTGCTGACTCTCACTGTTTGTGCATTTATGCACTTTTATATTAAGTGCATTTACTTTCTGCTGGACTACTATGCTATAGGTAACACCTGCTACTTGTCCCAGATGTTCTAAACCATCAGAATATGCATTTAACCTGCTGTGTAGTGGATAATGTTGCCGGCCAGTGGTAGATTGCATGGATGTGAGCTTGTCTTTACCTAAGTTCTTCCCATTACAACTAAAAACAGGTTAAATAGTAAAGCTGAGCTACGCTGCTGTTTTATAAATGCGATGTGGATCAGATTATGATCCAAAGAGCCCTATTTAATACTTAAATATCTCCCGAAATTCTTAGCACAAAGGAATATACAGATGCCAGCATTCATTAAATGAAGTCAGGCCTTTAACTGTGTAGTGGGGTGCAAAACTTCAACATTTGTTATTGATCTGATAAGTAAATCACCATGATAGATACCGATTCTTTTTAATTCATGGTTTTATGTAGGATCTGAATTTCATGGATTAATTACTTTGAGGAACCAGCTAGGTGGAATAATAAAATAATTTAGTCTTAAATGTTAAATGTATTAATTTAAATTATACTTTTACAGAGAAAAAGCGTATTATATCAAGGTCTGAGCCAATAGTCTGAGTTGACTAAAGTAACAAGGCTTTAAAAATGAACTAATGTCTAAAGCTTAGACATTAGTTAATATTTATTTTCAAAGCTCTTAGATAGGAAGAGAGAAGGGTCAATGATTGATGGAGGGGCATTTCAGGTGGACACTGACAGCCTGGTCACTTTAATGAAAGCACGAACTGGACATCCGAGGAAATATTAAAGTAACCTATCGATCTTGTTGCACTATGATTGATCAGTATCAGTACCAGTGTTGGTACTGTATATTATCAATATTTGGATTAATCGGTTCACCGCTGTGTTTATATAGCAAAGAGAACTTTTGTTCTGTAAATCAACGTTTTATTTGAAGCTCAACCTTCTGTGTCAACACTGTGATGGCACATAAAGGTCGTCCATTATGACTCAAACTGCTCAAGGCTCATTCCTTTATTAGCTTCACACCGCATGTCAAAACAACAGACAATGGCATGAAATTCAAAAGACTAAAGCAATTAAGTTTTTTCTTTTCATTTTCATGAAGCAAGGTCATGAGCCAGTGGTTTCTACTTTACATAGAAAACTGGATGCACTGAAAAAACGGCAGGATTTCCAGGCAGAAGTAGAGATTTTTATATGTTTGCAGAAACATGCAAGAGTTCAAGTTTTACTTGAATGATCACAACGATACTTGTAGCGCCATCAAGAAGTGAATGATGAATAGGTGAGGTGAAATATTGATAAATTCTTTCCAATTCAACCAATCAGTTTGTTTACTGGCTAGTTTTTCCTCTACGCAGCCACATAAAGCTAAGTTGTTTGCTGTTCTCAGTCGTGGAACAGCGCTATTAATATTGACAAAACAATGTGTCTGCCACGCTGGTGTCATTTTGGTGGGTTGTGCAGTACTTTCCGATTTTTAAAACCTGTCGTGTGGAAGAGTGAGTAAACAGATCAATCTTTATATGCAAATGTAAAACATCAAAATCCGAGCAAACAAACTTATTGTAAACGGTACAAAGCCATACTGCTTGGAAGGAAAACAGATAAAGTGAAATTTTGCATTATTTAATGAGCATTATGATTGTTATATTTTTAAGGGAAAGGATGTATAATCTAAACTCATATTAAATTATTTTTATACATTTATTTTTTATGATTCAAAGGGTTGTAAACCTGTGTAAGGTCTTTTTATTCAAAGCTATTGATATGGCAGTCAGCTTGTCCTTTTCTCTGCTATAGTCTGGAATTTTGGGTTATGTTTTAGGAGCCATCAACTTCCACTTGTAGTCTTTTCTTTGTTTTAAGTTTTTGTTTTGCAGCCATAAGAGCAAGAAAGTTAAACTACAAATCCTGTTTTGTTCTGATAAAATCCTCCCTGATATCATTCTGCTTTATATTTCCACTGTCTGTCTCCTGCAAAGCCCCATGATTTACTAGTGATTATCTATGGACTGTCCAGCATATAAAGTGTGTGTGTTTGTCTGTGTGTTGTCGATGTGAAGAGCACCTCATCTCACAGAATAAAGAAGTCAAGCCATGTTTGGCATGTGCATTTTAACATGTTTGTATGATATTTCATGTTTCGTTCCAGGTTAACAGAATGTTTGGTCTGATTATCCCAGTTTAAGTAACACACACACACATTTACATGAATTTGTCTCCTTGCGTTTTTGTCTCTCGTAACTTCTTATGTCATCTTGTTAATTTGCTCACATTACCTCATTATCTCTCCCCTCAGTCAGGCAGTCTGTCAAGAAACAACAGTCTTCAATTCTGTCACCGACCTCTTTTCAAACACTCACAGCACATTCTCTGCTTGTCAGTCATAATTCTGCTGCATCTATGTGCGCATGTGTGGCTGTATTAGTGTGTGTCTGTGTACATCTGTGATAATGCCTTCAGAAAGCATGACTAGAGTTAGGCCACAAACTTTAGTTCATGGAGCACAAACGAGCCTCATCAGGATGATTAAGCTAGGTCACAGGGAATAAGAAACGTTTGCTAACTGTTTTAATAAAGATACTATTTTTTTAGTTCTAATCCTTCTCCAAACAAGACAATGTTTGCATGTGCACATGCAACTTTTACAAAGGCATATTGTTTGAGTGATTCTATTATATTTAGTTTTATTTAAAAGAGTTTTTCAAAACATTCTTATTCATAATACAATAGCCAGAGCTACATTACCTTTAAATAAAAATAATACCCTGTGAGTTTTTCTTGTTTGTTGTAGTTTGTATGCTTACTTCAAGTATTTGATTTGACTTAAGTTTTGCGCCATAGTTCAGTTTCAGGTTACATTATTTGTAATTGCGGACAGTCAGTGAGATATAACATCTAGTTTGACACTGAGGTCACAGGAGTAACACAAAACTCAGTGACCATGTGCCAAGAAAAAGATAGGAGTTCAGACAAAAAAGCATAAAAAGGGCAGAAGAGACAAAACAGATGCAGTACCATCCTTTAAAATTAAAATTCATCAAATTACTGGACCTATATTATGCCAGGGTAAAAAAAAAAAAACAAGTTTATTAGGAGGGATTTTATAGTTATGTGTGCTACCTGTTTTATGCTGCAGGTCTAAAATCCCCATCTGGCTTAGATTGCATCTCTTCTCTGATCTCTCTGTCCAGCCAGTAAAATCCAGCCCAGTGTGGACTCTTGTATTAGCTTGTTCTGTCCCATTTTTGTCTCTCCCTTGCTTTCTCTGATAACATCTTAGGTTTGCTGAATCAGCCATTGTGGAAAATGGCCAATGTGCTATCCAGAAAAGCAAAATGCAGCAGGTACATAATTAACACAGAGGTGTGATGTGAGCTTTCTCGGCCTCAGGGTGATGCAGGGCAATGATAGCTCCAGGAATGCAGATATGAATGACAGTCTGTCAGACACTTTTCTTTTTTTCAGTTTTTTTGAATTTTTTTTTTCCATCTTTGTTTTTCCTGTTTTCAAAGCATCATGTCTTAATTTTATTAATACAAAGTTCTGTATTTAGGTGCTTTAAAAAGAAACACAGACACGTCAACATTTCAGAAAACACAAAATGCTTTTTTTTTAAAAAAAACATCTTTTTTGTCAAATGTTTTCATACTTTTTTAAAAAATTGTATTTACTGTTTTCGGTTCATTGCTGCTTCTTGTCTGAGCGTTTTGTCATCACATCTTGTTGAGCGCTGCTGTGTTTTGCTCCTCGGGGCCAAACTGAGGAGTTTTCTCCCTCCTGGCCTGCTTGGCCACTTCAGGTTGGTGGGACTCCAGGTCCTGTTGGACAGCGATGAAAGCCCTTGTTTACAGAAAGGTGTGAGTCACAGGAAGATGGCAGGTAGGAGTTTGTTTTTTCATGCACCGCGTTTTGGCATCAGGGGCGTCTGCTTTCATGTCGCCGTGGCATTACATGTGTCAAAGTTGGTGTATCTGTGCTGGTCCTGCAGTCTCCCTGTGTGGTCTCTCCTGGACAGAGGATACATGTCCTTGTCAGCCCTGAAAGGCAGAGATGTGTCAAGTTGACATGAGCAGCAATATCCACAGTGAGTGTGTGTGTGTGTCACGGCACAGGAAACATGGGCACGCCGGTCCTCTCTTTTCTCCCTCTTGTCCACTTTCCCCTTCCACTTCCCTTTCTCCCCTAGTTGAACCGAGACATATTCTGTCTCTCTGCCTCCATCTGTCCACTGTCTCCACTGAAATTTATCACTGAAATGTGCTGGGATCCAGTTTCACTGTCCCTTCTCTCAGCTCAGTGACAGACAGCAGCTGGAGCGAGAAGCCTCCCTTTCTTCCTTTCCTTTTTCTCTCTGCAGGGTCTCACTCTCTGACAAGAGAGAAATGCAACAATGAGTACACTTAGGACTTTTATCAAGGGAGGGTGTAGCAGAAGACGGACAGAATCAGCCTGGCATGGGCAGACAGGGAGATAATGAGAATGGATGGCAGCAGAAGACAGAATCCACCTATAGACACACACACAAGAAAGAACAATACACTCCAATCAAGTGACAATCGCTGACAAGTACTTACAGAGGGCTGCTTGTGCTGTGTGTTGCACAGGGATAATTTATGAGTGACAGCAACATTGTGTTGGACCTACTCAGGAAAATGTGTTGTTGAAATGCCCACTTGTTGGTCGTGCCACATTGCATTCACTGAGTCTATTTGTCATTATTAGCAGACTGAAACTTGCTTCGGCTGCAAGCAGCAGTGCCAGCCACACCGCCGAGGCGAGCTGACAGCCAAGATGCCGGTACAGTAACAAAGAAAACTCAGCAAGAGCTAAAAGAGTCTGGCTGCGGATGTTTACCAAACTTTTCTGAGCGAGTAATTTTTCAATTATGCCCGAACCAGTGATTTTGATCATTGTCCTTGGCTTAGCTGGGTATGACCCCGACTGTGACATTTGCTGCAATGTTTGGGAACATAAGCTGCCTCCTGAGATCAACCTTCAGCTCCAATTGGTTGCTGGGAAGCCGCTTGATGATCTTAATCACTGGTGGCTTCTCCCCTTACTGCTTTCAAAGACAATCGTCCCCCTCTGTGGAGGCACTTAATTGCATGCCTCCGATGCAGTATGCATGTCTGTTCTCAGAACCCAGTCGTGACGCCACTGATGGCCTTTCTTCCGCAGGCTCGTCACAGGATCTGACAGTGTGCTCCAAGAATCCGTTAACATGCTCTTACACAGCCAGTTGTCTGCTGGCTATGTTAAAATAAAATAAAATAAAAAAACTCTGCAGTTGGATCTAAACGATGATCTGAAGTTGTCTTGGCTCACCTCCAGAGCTTTGATCAATGACCCTGCTGCCACATCCCAAACTTCCTGTTGGCACGGGCTTCTTCCTGCTCTGCTCATGGATGTCCCCTTTGGGTTTTTTCAATGAGAAGTTTGAGAAAGCCACCAAATTTGTCCTTATGTAGTGTTAGGTCGATGTATTATTTACCAGTTCTTTTTCTAAGAAAACCACTTGGCAGAAAGGGGAAATAAGCTGCTTGCCTTTGGGTTATAAAGGAATTAAACAAATTAGAGAATCTTTCAGCTGAGCTTTATGTTCTGGGCTCTGGGTACGTATTGACAGGAATTGTTTGTATAGCAGCTCTCACAACAAGATCTATCCACTTTAATCTAAGCATTGATAAATGACATATGGGACTAAAAGGTAAATGGTGTATTTGCATCATAAATCCACTCTGCAGACATTAAAACAGGTCTGCAGTTTACACTTTATTTTCAAGGTCTAAATCATTATTATAGTTGTAGTTATTATCATAACGCAATGAGAAATAAATCATCTTTAATGATGTTCTTTGACAAATTTGCATTTGGAAGTGCTGTTTGGGTGCTGGATGGGGGAGCTGTAGGAGAATGTTGCAGAGGGCTTGGGCTTGTGGTGTGACCATAGCACCTTTAATGACGACTGTTTCTATTCTCCACAACACACTTAAGTAGAGGGGGGTGGCTTCTGCCACATCTCTGGAGAGGCAGATGTTAACATGCATCAAGCTTATAAAAAGGAATGAGAGTCCACCTGAGACAACAGCCCATAATGGATTCCTAATTAACTTTATTTTTAGCAGTCATTCATCATCATTTTGTCCCTTTAGTTTAGTAAGTTTTCAACCCCTGCTTTCATCAGTTAGTTACTTGAAATGTACAGTACCAGTCACGTATGGACACGTTTTCATTAAAGGAGAATTTGTGTGAATGTGTGAAAAATGTGTGATCACATTTGCGAACAGAAGAAAAGGGAATGTTGTTTAATATAAATCATGTGCAAAGGTTGGATCATACAAATTGATATAAAACTATAAATAAGCTAAAATGTGTGCGTTTGTGTGACAGTGTTGTGCAAGTTCATGCTTTCCATTAAGTTAGTTACAGATCTGTTTTCAGCCGTTCAAGCTCATTCTCCGCATTTCAATTTTGAAAAAGTTCAGTTCATTTGATTCATTTTTTTATTTTTTATTTTTTTGAAGTGAGGGTGACACAGTGATCTTGAGAGAGAAATGAAAAGAAAGTGTGTCTTGCTACGAAAGCTACTAAACCCTAAAGTCTGTCACACAAAATAGCATGTGGAACACAAGTGTGGATAAAGGACAAAAATAAATCTTCTCAGCGGAATAGAGGGTCCTATTTTGGTTAAACAGCTATTTTCAGCTTATCTGCTCCATAAATTTAAAGCAAAAACAAAGTAGGTGAAGTCAGTGATGGTGATGGAGAATTTAGCTTTTTTTGAACCTGGGGTCTGTTGTCATCTTTCCTTTCATACATGTGAGTGATGCGGAAAGGAACGTTCAAGATCGCTCCAGTGTTCAGCTGGGCAGGTAGCTAGCAGTCCAGCTAACTGGCTCTGGGTCTAAGTTTGCCCTAAAAACATGCACTCGTTGAGACTATCAGAGCACTTCAGTGTGGAAAAAAGCACGTTTTTAGGGCAAACTTAGACTCTCAATATCACTTTCCCTCACTTCAAAAATTAAAAAAAATAAAAAACAATCAAATAAACTGAACTTTGAACTTTTTCAAAATTGAAATGCTGAGAATGAGCTTGAACGGCCGAGAACAGATCTGTATCTAACTTTATGGAAAGCATGAACTTGCACAACACTGTCACACAAACGCACACATTCCCTTTTCTTCTGTTAGCAAATGTGATCAGGACACTGGTTCAATGACGAATAAAGTGATGGAAACAAAGCTACACTCTCATGCCAGTGCTATATGTGTGGGAGAAAATTAATCTTTTTTTTCTCTCTCCGTACTCTTCCAAGGTCAGCACACTTGGCACAATAACTGCCGAGGTCCCTGACAGCAACTGAGAGTGAGTACACTGCTATCAACATTTTGGCCTTGTGTTGGCTTTTGCCTCACAAATCATCGTGAGCTTTAGTCGACTAAAAATCTGGGACATGATGTGCCCAGCTGGATTACACCACCTCTATTACTTGGCTCTACTCCTCTCTTCTTAAACAGCGACGGGTGATTTATGTCTAGACACTCCCACTATAAGGTAATTACACAATTAACTACTGTACACACTGTTACACAGTGATTTAAGGAGAACTAATAGGCATAAAGCCGAGCTGAGGATCATACGGCTTTTCTCATTATTTCATCTTTATGTTCTCAGATGCATTATGGTTTTCATGTCAGAGCTTCTTTTTATGTTTGATTTTTACTGGAAGCAAACCATATCTCTGCGATGTGTATCACATCTCGGGTATAGCACAGTCAATGACATTCCCAGAAGATTTCCAAAGGATAATAAGAATGGAAAAAAAGCTGAGATGGTCGGGCATCATAGGCATAGGCATGCAGGGATGGATGCAGAATCAAATCTGAGACAGTCGATCCAGAAATCACAGAGCCAAGCAGTTAGAAAGCCACTAATCTAAACAAACATGCATGAAAACAACTGTATGTCAAGGCCAAACATGTGGTCCATGCTGGTGAAGACAGCTTTGGAAAATATGATGTATTTTAGCTCAAACCAGCATTTTCTTTCCCTAAACTTAACAAGAACTTTTAAAAGCCTAAAAGTGACCAAGAAGTTAGTTGTACTGTGATCTACTGTGTTTGCAGGCACTGATGGCAGGCTGTAAGATGGTGCCCATGCTGGTGAAGAAAAATGCTGGAATAATTATTGTGGCTGCACCGACAGCAAGTACACAGTGATCTATAAATTGAACTCTCACAAACTCTGGTTCCACGAAGACCCATGGCGAAAAGTTCACCGCTTAGCTGCTTCATCTACCCTTCCTTCTTACGTGGAGCTTGCAGTTTGTAAATGACAGACTTGAAAATGATGAAGTCATCAGAAAATTGAAATCTACTTCATTATACAAATTCAAATGCAACAATCAGTATACTGATGTTATTTAAAGGGTCCTGATGTAAGTGTAAATGTTAAAATTACAGCTTGTATACCCCATTCATGCTCCAACAACATGCCTATAAGCCTGTACAGCCACTAAATTTGACTGTTTCAGTTCCAACAGTCAGATATCCCTCATAGTTCTGCATGTCTGGCGTAAAGCACGTCCCCGTGGATCAGGTAGCTTTCTGTTTCTCTGGGAGCTTTTGAACATTTGAGGATGGAGCCTGCTGCGGAGACCAGGAAGATGCCAGCATCAAGCGGAGCCCAAACTCCATCACAGAACCCCGACTAACAAAACAAAGCAGACTGAAGCAGAGTCTGACCGGCGCAGAGGAAAAACCGTAAACACCAGAGGATGCTTAGAGCTGCTCTGGACACCGTTGGCTTTACTGGAAAGGTAAGAGACAACTTTACAGGAAATATAGGAGAAAAATAATTTGCAATGCGAAGTAGATGCTGTAGGTACCGTCCTTCTGCTACCTTCAGCAAACGATGGGGAGCATGTTTTGGCACTTTTAGGGGATTTTGTGAGCAATAAACATGTGAAAGTGGATCGTGTAGCCTCTTTGGTGTAGCATATTATTATGCAAATCAGCTCTGTCTCCTTTATCAGCAAGTACTAACAGATATGAGTATTTTTTAGGGGTGGGACAATACATCGATCTACATCGATACATCGATCATATGCTCAATGATTCAATGATATCGATCCAAAAT
>JBBDHI010000025.1:13286089-13302996 GCA_037177115.1 Craterocephalus stercusmuscarum
GTATGTTTTTACTGTGTTTTTTCCACTGTTGTTACTCAGCAACACTGTGGGAAAAAAGTCATTTCAACTCTCTGTATGTACCAACATATTCTGATTTGACACAAAGAAAAAGACAGAAAACTAATGCATGAGATCAGCTTTTCACCTCTCCTTACGAATGACTGTTTATTCATGAAAAAGATGAAGGATATAGCAAATCTTTTGAAGAGCTGACCCAGATAATTGATGATATATTCAAGTAAAAAACAAAGTAAAGTTTAGAAGGCGGGTGCATAAAATAAATGGGGTAATTTAGCATGTTTAATACTGACTAGGATACTTGTACGGTAATACTGGGAACTCTTTTGATTGAACCATCAAACCCTGCCTTCAAGGACGCTACAGTGAAGTTGTGAGCTACAGCTACATTACTCAACTTCTAAATGATTCTTCTTCTTTCAAAGCTACTTTCTATCATTTACCCCAGTGACTCATGTCCTGATTAATTATTGTTAGAAAATAAATGAATCATCCTTAATCTCTTTTGTTTTTTCACATGTACCTTAAAAACTCTTGTGACTCAGCCTCTCTCTTTTGACTCTCAAGCAATTATGAAACCACTGAGCAGGCACCGGCAGAAAGATGTGCTTTATTCTCTCTGGGGTCACTTAACAAAAGCTAAAGAGAAGTATGCCCTCAAATAAAAAGAGCGAATGCTTTTTGATAGCACATCCTTGAAAGCAGTAGAAAGGGATCATTTAAAAAGAGGAGAGTATAAAAACATCACTTTATAACTCACTTCTCATGAGTGATGGACAGTGAAAGCATCCATGGCTACTTCTGCTCTTTATTTCAGTTAAACTGAACTATTCCCTCATTTTGTCATCACATAACTGTGCCTGGACGGAGTGCAGATTCATGTGCTCCTTATAATCTGATCTGCGATGGGAAAATCTTTTTTTTTTCTTTTTTTGTTATATGTACTCTGTCTTTGCATATTGACTGAAAATGTGTGTGTGTACGCAGCCACGCATGAAATACTGCAAGACACAGTAATTTATAATCGAACTAGATTCCAGAAATGCAGAGGCAGATTTCATAGGATGTCTATCTAATCTGTGAAATGTCCTTTACAGAATTTCCAACTCACACATCTCATTTCACCATTAAGTGTTGCATACTTTATGTTCTCTTTAGTCTTTTTCCATCTTTTCATTCTTACTAATCTTGCTTGATTTTCTTTTGTGCCACACAACTAGATAGATCACTGTTTCTTCCTCTCAGAAATGTTTTTTTTAACCGTTTCAACTTGCAAGTCCCAAACATGTGAAACTGTGTGAACTGTATACAGTAACATTGATATTGTAGCTAGATGAATATCTACTTTCAAACAGGTTTCTGCCTTTCTCTGCTTCTGTTTTGTCCTTTATTCCTTGCTCTCTATTAATACCTGCTTCTTCCCCTCCAGCCTCCTTTCATTTCTCAAAAACAATATAGCCTGCAGTTTGTATAATTTTAAATGCAGACAAAAACAAGCTTTCAAGCCGCCTCAGCCTCCCTGCTGCACAGTCTTTCTCCGCAGTGACAGACGGACGAGACTGCAGACCCCCAAAATAGAGCAGCTCCCACTCCTATTCAGATTGTTGGGAGCCAAAGTGATCAAACATGCACCGTCACAATACACACATGCATGCACACACAATCACTCAAACATGGAAATGCTTACATTTATCTACATCATAAGAAAGTAAGATTTAGCCCAAGGAGTAAAACACAAATAGCAGGGCTTATTAAGACTGAACATTATGTCTTTATCTTGAATGTCAGTTTCTCCATCATGGTTTACCCTTTTCATATCTCCACAACAACTTTTATCCATTTTACTTCTTATTGCTTAGTTTTTTTTCCTCATTTGTCCTCGCTCTCTATCACTATCTTGATCTCTCATCTCTGCCTCCATCATTCCATCTCTCTCCTGAGGGAGACCTGTTTAATAGTCTGTAATTATGCTGCTGATTTTCCCTCTATGGTGAATTACAGAGAAATAAAGTTATCTCAGATCTTTTAATCGTACACGCAAACACCAATTCTAATGGATATCTGGAAAGTTTTGAGAGAGAGAGCGGTCTCTGTGATTCTGTGAAGTGGCTGCCACAAAGCTCTAGGCAAACACAGATGATCAGCTGAAATTTAGCCAGACTTTGAGGTCTGAGTTTTACACACATCACCCAGATGCTGTGAGAGCAACAACAACATATGGTTAGAAAGCAAGAAATCTGCATTAATGTGCAGGGGTTACTTTTATGCACTTTTGAAAGAAATTACATAAATGTGTCAAAATGACGAACGAAACACATGCACAGGCTTGCATGTTTTGCACGTTTAACCATCCAAATATATTTGAAACTTGCACAAAGTCTGAAGAAATAAAATCTCTCTGTCTTTATATTTATAGATATTTTCACGGTGTGACCTTTAGCGCTGTGAGCGCATCAAGCTCAAGCTGATTCCAAGCATCACACGGCCTCCTACATCACTGGAATTAGTCTGTTTCACCATTTGCAAAAGGTCAAAAAACAGTAAAGTTAGTTAGTTAACTGAGTTAACTGTAGGTAGGCATTGCCATTACTGGTCATTAGAAAGGTTACTTGTACTCTGAAAGTGTGTGATAACGATGAGATTTGTTGGAAGATGCATTTCTGGGGGGTCAAATACAGTATAATGTGAAGGATTGTTAATTAATTCATGTGACACTCCCACTCGTGTTCCTCATTAAGCTGTCTGTTTTTCTGACTCCTCATTCTAATGGAACCTTTCCTGTTGTCGTGTTTTAGTTATACATAATTTATGGCTGTGTGCTACACTATTTACACTCAACAGTAGGCCTATCTGTGATGGTGGACCAGTGAAGAACATCATTTACTGCTGGAGATATGGCTGATGATTCGGTTCCTTATGTTATAGTTTGATATAGGTTTTGTGGTTTAAATGGAAAAGGCTGACATAGTTACTTCTCAGCGCTCCCTAAATCCACCACTACCAAGCCAAAAGAAACAAAAGGATCACACACTAATATGTTTTTGGATCAGTTAACCTTAAAAGCTTTCAAATTTTGTACATTTATTTCAATCCAGAATCACTTTACTATTTTCAAATATCCTACATTGATGATGGTAGAGTGCACATCTCGTAGACTTATCACAGAAGTAGAGATTTGGACTCTGCATGGCAAATGTATGTGTAAAAACAAACAAATTGATTTGAGCCTAAATGATTCTGCTCTTGTCCTTTGGAACATGTCCAGTCCAACAGGACAGAAAGAAATCTATTAATGTAAAAATCAGGTTATTCCGATTTGCAGACATGACATTGCTGAACCTCGACCTAACCAACTGGAACAATATCAGATTGTGGCCAAAGAGTTGTATGCTGCGTAATGGATGTGTTCACCACACATTCAAGGAATCTCTAATCACAATCATTCAAGATTTTCATCTGACCTTATTTCTTTCTTTGAAAATTATGATTACCCATTACCCTTAAAAGTTGTTTATAATGTATCAGCCATAGTTTTACTCCTTTTTATACTCATACTGTAGTTTTAGCTTGATACTACACATCAGTAATTTGCCCCTTCTAAAACAGAGAAATATCCTTTCACATGATTTTTTCCATCAAAGCTGGAAAAAATCTAGGACCTCCTAACAAAGGCTAATTCTGCATCTTTCTCCTCTATACAGTAAGCTCTTACCAGCCACTAAGTCAGTCCACTGTTGATGCTTAGTTGCATCCCTTTCTTTCTTTTTTTACTTGTGTCCAATAATATCCACTAAATCAGCCACTAGCATGGTGATAGCCAGTTGCTAGCATGTGACAGGGTGTTTTAGAACAAAATGCTGCTGTAACGTGATGCTCTGGGACACACAAAAAGCTGTGAAGTGTGCAACCTCAGGATGCTGCGGGGCAATGATGGCTCCTGTAATGGACATAATGAATATCAGTATGCCATCGAAATGAGTCAGAAGCACAGAGTTTTAAGGTCAGAGCGTTTGGTAGAGTTACTTTAAGCAGATACTCATTGCAACGGTCAGTATCACCCTGTTGAAGGGGAAACATTAAAATCACAGTTTTTTTATTCAGTGAGAGGGTCTTCATTATATTCTTAGCTAATTGCTGGGGTTAATTTTTCTAAATGGCCAGTTAGAGTTAGGCCAATCATGAGTTTCCTGGCATGTACGCACGTTACTGAAAAAGTGAAATACTCAGTACTACACAGGAAACCACCTATCAGTACTTGCGCAGATTAAAACCACCGAAACAGCCAGGTTTGCAGGGGAAAAAAATGTTTTTAGATTTTTGAAAAGGTTGAGTTTGCATGATGCAGTCACAGAACAAACGACTGGTAAAATGCACTTTAAATGTTCATTTATCACACATGAAGCAACTTTAATTGGATCCTTGTTGATCAATGACATTATCTCCATGAAAGTATTGATGAAAGAGAAACATCCAAACTATTTCAGCCTCGAATAATACTGGTTGAGATTGTCCATTTTTAACTTTAGTGGTATTAAATGTGTTTTGGTACTCTCTCTCTGTCTCCATCAGATGCACAGCTCAATCTGCCAACAAGAAACTTCCATTTCTATATCAAGTAAACATGACATACTCTGATATTTGTGGTTCCATTTGAACTTCTGCAACATGCTGCAGAGAATTGCAATAATCAAATCAAACTTTATTTATATAGCACATTTCATACACAAAGCATCTCAAAGTGCTTTACACCTTAAAATCAAACGTTAGAAATGAAATAAGAAGTTCAAAAACAAAAAATCTTCATCAGTTTTGACATTTATCATTATACACACACACACACGCACAACAAAACAGAAAATCATCAAGCTACTTCTCTTTCATAAGAATAAACTGTTTAACCGAAACAATTGTGTTACATATCATTTAAGCTAAATACATAAAAGACAAAGACAAATGGCTCGACACTGCTGTGAGGGATCCATCCACACCAGGACCTACCCCACCAGTGACCACAGAGGTCATCGCTACAGGAGCCACCAAAATGCGGGCAGGCCAGGGCCCCGACCAGGACGATTAAGGCCATTAGTGAAGAAAACTCTTTCTGTATATTTCCAAACATAGACTATAAATGTAATTTTTAATCTTATTCAGTCAGTTAAGCAAAACCTTTTTGCATATGGAGCAGTAAGTAGCCTACAAAGTCAGGTCAGGTAGAAGTCATGTTTTGATGTTCATAATTCAGCCTGAAGCAGTTTATAGACTAATTACACAGCACAGTGTGAACAAGCCAATCCCCAATAAATAAATAAATAAATAAATAAAAATTGAGCATCAACTGACCCTTGTTCAGTGGTAAGTCAACCCACTGTAAACAACCGTCATCTTTTTCACCAAAACGACACAGCACATTATGCCTGGGTTATCTAATTACTCTGAGTTGAGCTTTGATTTGCTTTAATGAATGCAGTGAAACAAGGTCTATGTTTACTGCTTTTACCCTGCAATGAGAAAAGCATTTTTTCTAAAAAAATTTTATATGATTATAAGTGAATCAGTTGGATAGTGTAAATGTATTTATTTGGCTAAATTTGTCAGAACAGATGCCACTCAGTATTTTATCATATTACTAATTTCTATTTATGGTTTATTTTTGGTGGATTTGAAAATCATGGGAAACATTTCTAAGCAAGGTGCAAAACCAAACATGTGATGATGTGTCCATTTCTGCTTCTGTTTTACCTGAGCATCTGTTGACGGGAGATGTTTGCAAATTCTCCACCTTCCCTCCATATAACACTAACATTTTGTCATGGTTTTTGTCCTTTGAGATGTACACAGGTTAATGTTTTGATATGTCATGGTGCACAATTCAAAGCAATACTAAATGCAACATCAAAAACCATATTTGGACAGCTAAAAGGTGGGGGAGGTCAAGATTTCGAGACATAATAAAATGAGGACCAGAAGCAGAATCCATGCAGAAAGATTCAACGGCATGGTTGTAGGAATATAGCTTGAGTCAAATATGAAAACAATCAGAGATCTAAAAAAAAACAATGAAAACAAAGTTTTTACAGAGCTTTTTGGTTAAGTTTTGATTATAGACGGAATAACTGCCTGGTTATGTTAAGGCACCAAAAACTACATGGATATATGTAGGAACAAAAACATCTTATACTTCTTATATCTAAGAAGAAAACAGTTGGTAAGAATAAATAATGATTTCAGGATAAAACTATTTCGTTTTGGGCAAAATAACTACTTTGTTAGATATAAGCACAAACATGTTTTAAGAAATGTTTAAGAAATACTCATCAACGCACTGTTTTCCAAATTACTTAAACCTTGCATCACTGACCTGCTGGATGGATGCTTGCAACAAAATGTAGATATTTCTGTGATCAAAGCAGACCGAGCAACCGGATTCTAATTAAATAAACAAGATGACCATACAGTATAACATCCCATCATCCTTAGTGGCTGGGGGTGGCTTTTATGTGTGATGACAGTCACTGGTAGTGGCTCCAATCCACTGACCAAAGCTCACTCATGATAAACGCTAAGAGATGCTTCATCTGCTTCATTGTCATTTTAAAGTATTTTTTCTGTTTCCAAAAAGTTTCAGTGGAGGACTTTTTATACTCTAGACAGCAAAATTAAGTCCAGCATCTTTTTTAAAAACGTCTTTACATTCTGAACATGCTGCTTCAGGCTTCCAGTGTAAACAACTCAGAGGGAAATGTAAATTAAATGTAAATTCAATATTAGAATTGAAAGAAAACAAGGATGGAGAATACCACACAGGTGACATTAAACAATTGAGATCTGTGGTTCATGTTCACTCTCCACTTAACCCCTGTTTATTGGTTGATTTGTGTTCTTTAATGCAGTTCCTGCAAAGTCTTCATCTACAGGTAAAATCATCAGAGGCCTCACCTAATTAATTACTGAGTTTGTCTCCATTTAGGGGTATGGATTATTTTCTACTGCTGTACAGGGCTCGAATTAGGCTCAGGCCTAATTTGTGGAGGGGTATTGTTCTTTCAGCTTTATAGCTGCCAGTATTAGTGTAAGTACTGCTAATAGACGGATACCAATTATTTATCTGAACATTTCAGCTGTGCGAACCAGCCATTGTTCTGTTGTATTTCACATTAAATCCAGTAGGTGTTCATTCATTGCCTACCTGGATTTGTCACATTCACACACTCCTTTATACTATAAGCTGGATGGATTTTCAAGCCCCTGACAGCAGTAAAAATGACTGTAGACAACCACAGAGTGTGATACTGTATGATTTACTAAAAATTTGATTTACTAAAGCGCATGATGCCACTAATTTGGGCCGTGTAAAATACTGATTTAACATTCCTTTGTTTTTAAGATAGACAAGTAAAAACCATGCCCTTTTGTGCTGCAAAGAAACTACTCAATCAGTCATAAATTAAAAATAAGCTCTGACTACCAGCCGCACAACATCACCATCTGTTACCAACTGGCCTGCCTGGCCCTTTCGTTGGCGGAAACATACAATAACTATAATCTTACAGTTTGCATTTACAAGAAATGCAAGAAAAAGTACCATTTTCTGGAACTGCAGTTTATTATTCCAGTGAATTGCTGGGTCGGTGAACTTTAATATCCTATAAAATGTAGTTGTGAATTGAAGGGTCCACTGTATTATTAACTGTGGAAGGACAGAATTGTGCCTGATTTTCATTTTGCTTCACAGCAGCCATTTGGCTGCTAACAGCAGTCATGTTGACTTCATTTTTATTTGTCGCAGTAATGTGAATCGTTTTGATTTCCACTTTTTTTAAGTACATCTACACTGTGAGAAAGCCCTTGTTTTTATAGTTATGGTTCATTTACTAGAAGCTCCCAGAAGAAAACTAACTCGCTTGTTCAAGAAATGTATCACAGATCAACCCAAGTTTCCATGATGGTCATTGTTTTGCAGGAAAACTGACCCAAAACAAGTTAGAAAAAACACTGTTCATCCATCAGCATTGTTAGACTCTCACTGTTTCCATTACATGATGACACTAAATATAAAGTCTATCAGCACAGAGAAGGAAAAAGATAGAAGAGAAAATCTGTGCCTCTTAGTGGATTTGGCTGCCACAGACAAACACACACAGTCACACACATCATTCTTCTGTTCATCCACAGCTCTCTCTGCATTGCACACAAGGGCACATGTAGTCCCCCGAGGGTTTGGATCACATATCATCATGTTCACTGAGCCCAAGCACTCTGCTTTACGAAAGACTCCAGTTTTGTTCCAGCATGTTACAATCCATGTTTTAGTGCAATGTGCTTTCCCTTGCAATTACATGGAGGATTCTGCAGTCATTCCTCGTCCCTGTGTTGCCCGACTGAACATGTTTTAGGGTTTGTTTAGTCTTGCGCAGAAATTTCTTGGTGCTTTGCATGTGTTTGCATGTAAACGCCTAGCTTTTCATCATATCTTTTTGAATCTGTTTATTAACAGAAAATAGGATTACTTATTGTAGCTGTTGTATGAATATGAATGAGTTATCTAAAGACATTGTTTCCTGGGTACTGTAAAAATTGCCCTAAATTTCATAGTCTTTCAGATCATTTTCATTAAGCTTTAAGCTAAAATAATGGCTGTGGATGGAAGAGGTGATTGGTGGAATATGTTCAATTAAATGGAAGAAGACTTGACTATCTGGATATTGTAATGTGGGCCGAATTCTTTCCTCCATTTTCTCTGAAGTATGCGTTAAAAGCGTGTGCACAAAGAAAAAGGGAGTGGCAGATTTAAAACAAGATCAGTGGAAAGAAAGGAGCAGCAAAATAAAGGAGATTGGGGAAGACTTCAAGGTTCAAGGAAAATGAGGGTAAGCAAAAAAAAGTAAACAAGGTAAGCGAAAGCCATACTGACAGAAAGAAGACATGCCTTTAGTTATTTTAGAGAATATTGTAGAGATAGGAAGGAGAGTAGGCTTGAAGGAAATCTGCTTGTGCTTCTGAAATGTGCTTCTCTCCAACATTTCTGAAGATAATGAGGCAGTTGTGCTGTGGCCTGTAGAGACTCAGCAGCAGCCATAGGCATGTTGACTTCCAGCTAAAAGATGCTAAATGATATTTTGGCTTTACATGATGACACTATTGTGTAATAATGTGAAATTGGATTAATATGTGGAACACACAATGGGGGGTTCACAAACTGATGGGGTAGCCTGGGAATTATGCTTTAAATGCATACTGCATGTTAGAGAGGGTGGGATGGATTAAGTCTATTCTTCCTCCTACTTCTTTCAAACAAGGACATTTCATGTGTTGATTTTCTTATTTGGTTTTCTTTTCCTTTCCTCTTATGTTTGTTTTTATGTTCAAATTTACTTTCTCTTTCAGTCATGTTTCTGTTTGAGAAATGTGTTTTTTTAAGTATACACAGATAATGCAGGTTTCAGTTAAACACTGTATGAGAGCCACCTGCAATTTGCAAAGTGTTAATACCTCCTTCTTGCACACATGGAAAATATTAATGGATATCTGTTATATTCAGAGTGACTGGATGCCGTTGCCTTAACTGACTGATGCAGCCGTTTATGTTTTAGTATCATGCATACAGATATGAATAATATATTTCCACAAATAGATTCTCCTAAATGTAACATTTTGCAAATACAGATTAGGATTTCCAAAGCAAAGCCGTGCTCTGAACTGACTACTTTTAATAGATCTGACACCCGCCGCTGCTGCAGCAGCTGCAGGCAGCACCGACTGCTCCTGCTACTTGTTTCTGGCCATCGAGCGGAGCGAGGTCTCTGCTGCTAATGTCTCTTAGGGCGCATGTGCACACCAGCACACTTTTGGAGTCACTTTTCAAAAGATTCCAAATAAATGTTTAAGAAGCCATTGTACTGAAAAGTTGCTTCTTCTGATATCGAATTTGCTAAGTTGCTTTGCAATGTTGGCTTCTCTCTAGAGGCTGCTGTGTGCATGAGCCTAAGTAAGTGTGCATATCAGCTGTACAGCAGAGCGCCTTTATCACAGAGCCCCTGTGACACCTGCATTGTGACAGAGAGAGATTCCTCTGTCTCTCTTTCTGTCAGCGGCTTTCTCTCCACACTGCCAAGACGAATTATATGCATGAAAACCACCGGTGTATCGGCACTGAGTTTGTTCTGCGGCACATGTCTTTATGAATCTTTATTCCACTAGGTTAAACGCACATATCTGTGACTTTTCTGCAGCGGGCACATTTATCAACATGTGGTAATAGTCTTTGTCTCCCAAAAAACAAGTGGGGAAACACTTATTATCATGCAAAGATGGCGGCTTGCTGTGGCGAATTGCCTCCACGCTGAGTTTTCCTTACAGCTGACAAGTGAGAGGAATATAAAATCCAAAATGGACAATCCAGCAAATTGAAAAAGCAAAGGAGAAAACTGCCACAGGGAAGGTGTATGAATGGTATTCAAGCGTGGGAGTAACATCCTCTGTACCACATCGTCTGTTACCTTCTCCATGACGACGTGACATTTACAATCCATTCTTAATAGAGTGACTTAAAGTGTAAGCTGAGTTTCCTCTTGAAGGTCTCACACACACACACAAAGATAGCAACTCACACATTAGTAAAATCCTCCTGTTACACACCATCCTTTGGAGACATAACCTCAAGTGTCATATTATTTTTTAATTGGTTTTCTATGCATTAAAGATACCATCAGTATTTTAGCAACACATAGAATGAGCCAGGGAAGGAGATAAGAAAACACTAGATGTGACGACTTGATTATCAGATATTGCTGGATATTATACCATCCCCATCCTTTTGAAATTAATTGGAACCACATGGAAATTCCAGCATTAAAAAGAGACTGCGTGTTGAGTGTAAACATCCGAGTGCACTCAACACGGTGTCAGGTGTTATTTCGCCTGTGAGAGAAAATGTATTGGAATAGTGTCAGTCTACAGTAGGTCTTCCTGAGGAGAAATGATTATTCTGGAAAACACTGGGGAGGCGCAGAGAGCAACGCAGCCAGAGAAAAGTAAGCGACTTAAAAATGGAAATGATAGAAGGTGAGAAGTGTGGGGATAGTGAACGTGTCTACCTCGAATATAAAAAGGATGAAATAAAAAGTGTGAAAACCAGGAGAGGCATGCTGAGAGGAAGAGAGTGCTGCAGTATTCAAAAATCCTTTTTCAAAGCACTGTGCGCAACCCCTCACACGCAAACACTCATATCTCAACAGTAAACTTTAAGCAGGGGTTGTCTATGTTATGTAATCCACTGTCTCCACTGCACATTGTTTTTAAGTATAAGTGTGCTTTTGTCTGGAAACTCAATCAGGTGGAGTGCGCTCCGGCCCGCCGTTCTGTTGATGCTGACCCACAGCTGAAGAGCCACAGCACCATCTGTTGATTGTAACCGGAAACAGCAGCAGAAGGAGCGGCATCTGCACCAAATCTACTCCATCAGATCTGTATCCCTGCTGAGTGGTACTAAAACACTTCTTATCCTGACTCTTAATCTCCTTCCTTTATAGTCCCCTTTGATTGGATGAATAGGCTTTTAGTAACTATGAGAGTATGTGAGCTCTATGTTGGGCAACTTAGGTCTCAACAGCCTTTCGGACAGCAAAGGGTTAAAATTGACACAAACATCATCTTAACATTATTTGAAACCCAACATGGCGGAGTGCATCAATCTCTCACGCAACTCTTGCCTCTAAACCTCAACTCTATTAACATTGTCTTATTTCCTGTGTCTAGCTTCCCCGGTCGAGCCGTCTAATCTTCGTTTTTCCATCATTTATCTCTTTGTCTTATCCCCAGCTCCCTGTAGGCTCTGACAGCATGAAGGATTTATCAGGGGACAGAACAGACGGTCTGAGAGGATAAGCATGCTCGTCCAAAAACATGTTAATGAATCTTATACAAAGAGCTCATGATAATGAGTCATTTGATATCTTACAGCTATTAATTATTAGTTGCAAATCAAGAGCCAATTTCCAGATATTTCTTTCTTGTTACCCTTATCTCTGTCAGCCAGTATTAATTTCAACTGCTGCACTCCACAGTCCTCTGTCATGATTCCACCCCGCTGCCAGCGCATCAGCAAAATACCTGCCAAATGTACAGAGAGTGAATGAAACCATGTAAAGAACCTCTGACTGGACTTTGCTTTTTTGTTTGATCCATTGATTTTGTTAATCCGCCAACCTTCAATGGGAGTTATAACATAAACTATTACTGTAAAAAGCCAGTTTGCTTTGCAGAATGTTTCCAAAAAGTACTAGGGCTCATGGAGAATACAGTTTTAGGTAACTTGCTAGTTTTTCACACATGCACAACAGCCATCAAATTATCTAAACGTTATCCAAAGGAAATGGAAGTAAGCTTGGACGTTTGATGACCTCGGCCCATCAGCGGTTTTTGTGTAGACTGAACATTAATTTTTGTCATTCTTCCTGCAGTGATTATCAGTCATTTGTTATTTATTAAGTAGTTGTTTATTCAATTAGCCTGTGTTAAATAAACAAATGACATTTATGAATGGCAAAAAAAGAGAAGATTTTAATCAGTAGCACACAATAATACCTGTCCCAGGTATTCACATTTACAAAAAATAAATATAATGCCATCAGGTGTGATATTCAGTTGATCCTGGTCTGAAAAAAAAAACAGATCAGAAAGACTCCTAAAGCTAATGTGTGCAAATATCCAAAGCTCTGTTTAATGACAGCTTTTCGATCTTTGGTCATTAGCCATGATAAGCCTGTATTTCCAGTTTTCCCGCAGCAAATTAATTCATATATTGCAAATGTTTCAGATAGATTAAATTAGCTCCCAACTTGTTCACAAGCTAAGCAGTGCCTACGAGACTCTGCTAAATCTGCTAGCAACAAAACTTCAAAGTAAGACTTCAAGTTATTTTTCTTTCCAAAGCCACATGAATGAGGAAGTCAGTGGTGCAGAAGGCTTAAGATTTGCACCATGGGCTTTATTATAAGTGAACACACAAGCAAGAACATGTGAAATATCTCATGCACAAAATAATTAGCCTTTAGCTGAACAGTGTCATCCTGAAAAAAAACATTTGCTAAGTAATTAATCTCACCACATTCACCACGCTTTGTTAAACATCCTTTAGTCAAGGTGAGATTGGAAATGAAAAGTTCTGAGATCATAACTTACAAAACAACTAAATGCTGTATAAAAAACAAGGACAGTTTTTCATTTTATCATGGCAATTCAGGTTCGCTCTGGTCAGCAATACCTCCCCTGAATGGACTGAAAATTTGTAGGTGAAGAAACGGTAAAAACAACTAAAGCATGCAGGAGACAAGCATGCAAATACCAAGGCTAAGCTAGCAGATGTATATCCAGAAAATCCATCAGGCTTTGGCTTATCAAAACTGTAAAAGTTAGAATCCTTTAATGTAAATTCCCTTTAGTATTTATTAATTCTTCCTCCATTTTAAACTTTGAAGACAGTCAAAATGCAAACCTGCTCACATTGGTTGGGTAACAGCATTGATTGTTTAAAAAGTCATGACATATTTCTACAGCTTGTCGCTGTAGTGTGAGGGTATGTTTGAAGCACGTGCACACACTCACACAAGCTGACCGGCGAGATGGTGACTCATTCCCTCGCTGCCCGGTTACAGTGTGACTATGGTAATGCGCTGAAATTATTGATCAGACAAAAGGACCCGACAGCCATGGCTGGTTTAAAACAGAAAAAGAAAGAAAAAAAATCAATGATTATTTTACCCACTGGACCGCACACAAGAGCCATAAAGCCAAAAGAAATGTCCACATTTTTTATAGCACAGAAGCCTTTTCCCACCTGCTGCATTTCATACACATCTCTGCTGTATTTGAGACCATTATGTTACACAGAGAGCGAGCTGTACACGTAGGTCTTGTAATGTGCTTCCAAATTAAAAAATACAAACGATCTGTCTTTTACAAACTCATTGTCAAGGTCTCCTGATGCACAGTAAGGTTTTGTAAAAACGACTTTAGAGTGATTAAGTCATTATTCATTTCATTTAACCCATAAAAGGTCCCTCTGCTTTACATTTTCTGCTTCGTCACACTTATTCCATTATCATGCCCCCCCCCCACTGTTAGCAGTAATGTATAAGGTTTTTATTTTTTTACTCCTCACACTTTACTACAACGGTTCCTTAAATTAAAGTGGCATGTTTCTATTTTTCTCTCTCAGTAGTGCAAACACAGATAAGAAGTAAATCGCTTATTGAGTTCCGCAATCAATTCAATTATCTTTTTTTTTCTTTTTCTCATCATCCATTCATGCATTTTGCCATTTTGTTTCACGATCTTCCTGCATGCAAGACAATATCTCTCAGATAGACCTACAGTAGCTCCATATACTTAGTTTTCCTCTTCTGGGCTTATTTTTTTCTTCACACAATTCTTTTTTGTCATTTATATATGCATTGTGAACCCACGCAAACAGCATTAAACCTGATTTGGAAATTCTAAGACAAACTATTAGGAATGAAAAGGTGTAAAAGTGCGACAGCAATATACAAAATTGAACTGGAGTGCACACACAAACACAGTTAAGAGATGGATGCAGCCTAACAAGTGGCAACAAGTGGCAATGGAATTAATTCTATCGAGGGGTGCATCGAATTTCTGTCTTTTCCCTTTAAAGACAGGGGATTGAAAAAGGCTCAGATATTAAGGCTGAGACAGCTGCTCTTATTGTCGCTGCCACTTACAAGGAGCTTTTCTCCCTTACTTTCTGTTTAAATTAGTTCTTCTGAGAGTGACCGGTAGTCTAAGGAACAAGGCTGAGATGAAAATAGGAGAAACAGTTAAGATTTGTTCTGTATCAGAGCTCTAATGTGATTTTTCCTTTGGATGAGAATAACTGCTCTTGTTGACTCATTCAGTTAGTCATCCGATCTCACAGAAACATGCTTTAAAAACCACAAACCTTCAGATTCAAAATCAATCTGACGATATAGAAACAGTTACCACTTTATGTCCAGTCAGCACTGCTCTGGCATCAAGTAGCTTTTGAATGTGGATACCATGGTGGCCTTTATGGCCCTACATTAGCATAGATGTAGGCAGGAATAAATAAATGGGGTATGATGGAAGAGGTTAAAAGTTAAAAGAAGTTGTTCTATATTTGTTTTTGTTGGATTTTTGTATATGAGCAAAGAACAAAATGACATCAACAGAATATATAAAGAAAGTAGAATGCAAAAGAACAGTGGCTCACATATACACCCATACAAAGACAAAAATAAAATATGGTTAGATAAAAAGGTAAAGATAGAGGGGAGAAAGAAAGAAATAAAGAGAGGGGAGTATATAAATCCCTTTGTAAGAATGGCTGAAACATTGCAAGACAAAAAGGTTGTTGATAGAATGCTTAACTTCAACACTTAGCTGGACATCAACATGTTGGATTTTATTAATTGAGTCAGTATATAAGTAAATTCTATAGGGCTTGGTAGATAATAAGCATAAAAAGGCAGGTTATGTGTTGAAAAGCTAGATGCTACCCTTTCACATTTTTTATTACATTTTGTGCATTTCTGATGTGGTTAAAACTAGAAAAAATTGATTGTATATATTTGTGTAAAAACATAACATTGTCATTATTGTTTGTTAAGAGAAGTCAGTGGACAGTCCAGTTAATTTTGATTAAAAGTTTATACGCTGAAGCAAAATATTTGCATTTTAAACCTGCAAAGCACTGCTTTAACACTCTGTTTTGATGTAGATAGATCGAATATATTTAAATGGTGTGCCATCGTTGAAGTTGCAATAGCAGTAAAAAATCAGTAAGAAGCTCTGCAGTGGTGTATGCTTAGCTGGAGGCTTTCATGCAGGAGAGGGGTTACATGCACTCTCATTTGTAGACACAACAGCCTTATTATCATGTTCTGGTTTGTAAAGCTTTCATCTACAAAAAGCCAAAAATGATTTGGTTATATTTCAGTAAAGGTCAGGGTGTGAGCTGCACAATATCTTTAGAAAAACAATAACCTTTGTTAAGATTCCGTTATACTTTTGTGGTAATATTTATAATAAAGAAAGGTTTCTGCTTTCCTCTGTGCCACCATCTAATATTAACACAGTTTGTATTTAAAGGAATGCCATATAACTTCTGGCCACTTGGGACACAAAACCTTTAACTTTAAAAATGGTTTCTCCTCACGGCCTCCTCAGACAACATTTTCACCTTCTTCCTTCAGCCAGCCATGGCAAACAGGCGGAAGAATAAAAGCATAAAGCAGAGCCCTGGGTTTACAAAGCAAAGTACTTCCAAAGTCACGTGTTCCCATAAGAGACGGATACAATGATACTACGAGGTTACAATGTCTGGTTTCTGAAGAGGGCAGCCCCCTTGGAGCATTGACACACAAACACTGTACTGACCCCAGAAATCATCCATTGTTATTCGCATTTGACTGATATTTGGGTCAAAAGTTACACGGAATCCCTATAAAGTGTCGTTCCAAAGCTTTTGCCAGACTTTTAACAATCATTTTGCAAATGGTATTAATTCCAACTTAATATATTAGGAATTCCTGTCTGTCCTGGGCGGCCGGTGCTCAGCAGGGTCGGGGGCTGCTGATTTTGGCCTGCTGGGTTAGGGTTATCTCTCTGGTGGGGGGGCTGAGGTCTATGGTGTGGGGTGGCTGCAGATCACCTTGGTCTCAGGTGCTGTAGCCTGTCTCTGATCTTGTGCAAGCACAGTGGCATCTGCATGACAACTCTACGTCTCCACTCTGTATATTTGGTATGTTGACTCAGTCACTGTGTTAACATTTTGCTGTTTGTTTCTTTCTTTTTTCCAGCTAGTCCTTTTTGTAGTGTTTTCTTTTCATATCTCTCTTTGTCTTTATTCTTCC
>JBBDHI010000025.1:13434930-13449522 GCA_037177115.1 Craterocephalus stercusmuscarum
GTTGATGACCAATAACTTTGCTTTTTTCAGGGGAATCTACAACTTCATACTTAAACAAAAACTGCAATTTATTATGGAGCTTTTGCTATTTTATAAAGAAAAGAAAGATAATAATGTCCACCCTAATTATTAATTACATTGTTGATAACTGAGAATAATTACCTTTTTCAAGTAGTTTCCATGTTATTTTAGATTTTGATTATCATAAATACAACTTTGATACCTTGTTAAAAGAATTGTTTTCCTAAGCAACCGTGAAAGAATAATTTATTCATTAACAGTTTTTTTTTTTTTCATTTTGAACCAAATGTCTTAGGACAAAAATCCAAAAGCACCCAAAAGGACAAATTATATACAAACAAAATATAAATATTCCCTTTGAAATTTTCTCCAGTCAGTCACAACACTGAAATCACAGGTCAGGGGTTTTATTCTGCCGGGGTTTTTTTGTTTGTTTGTTTTTTGTCCAAACAGCTAGTGTCACTTTCAAACAAAACATGTTGGAGTTTGGTCAGGTATTGTAAGGAGAGGAAAATTCTTTATTTTCCTGTAACACAGATAATCCTGCATTAACATTGGAATCATCTTGCAGACCAAACAACCGTATCAGAAAAGTCTAGCCAGCTCTGTTTGTTGTTAACATATCCAAACAGCAATGCAAAATAGTGGCTTGTGAATTATTTGATTTATAAGCTGATAGACTGAACAAAATGTTCAAAGACAACAGGTGCCTGCTTTACACAGCAAATCTTTTTCTCTTTCCTTTTTTTTCACAATTTATCAGTTCATAGTCAACATGGCCTCCATGCTGGGAAACAAAAGTCTTTTTTTCATTATTGAAGCATAGGAAGTATAATGTGTGTGGGGAGAAGTATTGTGTGTAAGGGTTTGTTTCTCATTAGTTCCAGTGGTAATTTTCTGACTTTCTGTGAATATGTGTCTGTGTGTATTAATTACAAACCTGTGTAAAATAAAACACATTTACAGAAAAAGTGGCATTATGGGTACATTACAATGCCTGCCTGTTCATTTGGCCCTGCTGTGGTATTTCCAAAAAATCCACACAGTCAGACATTATGAGGAAATAGGGGAAGACCAGCTTGTTTAAACATTTATAAAGAGGCCTTAAGGGGATGTTTTCCTCTAGAATATGAAATACAATGATACAGAATTTATGTTGGCTTCTTTCTTCATTCTATTGTAACCTCTGATCTCTTCTGTTCTACAGTATAGTAAAGTATATATATACTTACATATGTAAATAAATGAAATAATACTAAGCCCACAAAAGTGTGCATGTATTGAAAAACCTCTCTCCACATGCTCACGCCTCATATTTTCTTAATGGTATTGGTCAAAATAGTTCTTTGACACATGATGTCAAAGTATTTGCATACCAACCACTATTCGTAATCAGCGTCATTGAAATTCCATGCATTACATCTCTGCATTGTTTTCATTGTTTAAATAGAAAAGCTTTTATTTCCTTCTTACATTATGACAGCTTTTGAAAACCCTATTTCTCCTGAAGTGGACTGAAGGAAACCACAGGAGAGGTTTTTAGCAATCCGTCCTGTGAACCCAAAGGAAGTGAATCCATCTAGGTTCGCTTTACCTACGGTAAAGTAGAGAGGATCTGGGATGTGAGTGGCATTAAGGGTTTTGTATTTTGTAATCAAAACATAGGCGTCATTGTAGTTTCTTCTTTCTGTATACCGTCATCATCTTAAAACCGCAGACAATAAGAGGAAACAGGAAATGTTTGGGTTTTTCTTTCAGGAGTAAGACAGGTTTTTTCCAAGTCTCACTTACTTTCCACCTTGTTTTTCCACCCTTCTCTTATTCCATCACCATCATGGCATTTCAGTCATTTCCCTGCACGAAGAGCATAATTGTGCAATTTACTCAGATTGAGTCATTGCAAAAGTCACTGATCTGAGACTCGGCTGTGCAGTGCTGTGTTTCCTCAGGTGTTTCTCTGCCTGTCACTCAGGTTTTTCAAGTTTTGACAAGAGCAGAAATGAAGGCTGAACCCAGTGGAGGTTTATGGAAGTGACAGAACACACAGCATGCAGTTAAGGGTATAGGAAAACAGGTTTGAAAGTAAAAAAGGGAATGCAGGAGGAATGGGAAAATTACTCACATTTATCTGCCAATATGAAAGAAATCAGCAACGTATGGCTATTGTGTGGTTTACTTAACTATGATGATACAATAGGGGACATATGAGCCTGCCATTGTGTAAGCGCCTTTGAAATAAGTGACATAAGGAGAGAATAACATCTGACAGCTACATTTCTGACAGGCTTTGTTGTATGATAACACACAGCAGAGTCAAAGTCCAAAAGAATATCACAAACTGATTGGCAGCTCAGATAGCATTTTTATGACTACTGATGTCCCATTTTCTCACTGGTCTTATCAAAGATCAAATTATTTGGCAGCTTGAGGCATCTACAGTGGCTTAGTATGGAAGCAAACGTCATACACACACTTAGAAAATATGACTTTCAAAAACTAGCTCAAAATCAAACAGCAAGACAGCATGAAGGCTGTTCACATGTGCAGACTGAATATATCAGAGTAAAACTAGACTTGGAATCTGTTTTGTGCAGATTAATTCATTCAAGTTCACATAAAACTCCAAATGTGAATCGGAAAATCTCAATTTCATCATCCCCAAGTACACATGAGGTGAAATGTGACTTTATGGGGTCTGGTGCATGCACACAGTGAATAATCTAGAACCAAATAGATAATTGTCACATTTCTTACCGACATCTTTAGCTTCAAAATAGAGGAGCTTTAGATGTAGGATTTAAGAATTTTATTTAAAGAAGTATTTGATGTTTATACGAGTGATATAAATTTCTAACACGTCCCACAAACAACCTGTTTGACTGAGTATGCTGCAGAGGGTCACAAATTCCCTGAGGTGCATTATGAAAATATCTCTAAGCTGGAATTACAGTGTTTGTTTGAAGCTGCTTATTATCTGTGGAATGCATCTCATTCAGGAAAAAGTGTGGCTCATAATAAACACTATAATTTTTTGTTTTGTCATCTCATTCAGGTAAGGATTGTAAAAAAGAAAAAAAGATATACTGAAATGTATAGTTTCAAGCATATGTCATCTTTGGTGCTCCAAGCCTTGAGGCTATGTTCAGTAAGTAGAGCACTACTAATTCTCTTTTGCTTTATTTATTGGCTATTTATAGTTTACGGCAATGAAAGAAAGAAGTTTGCATTTCCAAGGAAACATGTAAGAGTGATAATTTTCCAGGGAACGTTTAATATCTTAGAGAGCTTGAGGACCACATCATAATTGCAAAGTGAACTGAGCCCTAACCTCGCTCACTGACTTCAAGAATTTAAAGGCATTTATAAATTGAAGGGAAAATAACTGTGGTTCCTAGCGGATGCGTCTTAATGGGTCTGTATAACGCATGAGCATGACTGTATCAATTCTAAATTCAGTTATACCCATTTAATGTAGAATTGTTCAATTATCTCTGCTGCCAATACCTTATTTATTATATCTTATTCTGCACTAGCACACATTCCTGTCATAAAAGCCACGGGCGGACAGGATCAAACCACCTTAACGGAGCGCAACTTGGACTTCACATTTTGTTCCGGAGAACAGATCCTCAGGAGTTTTAACAGAATATTCAAGTATTTTAAAAATATTAATATAGATATCTTCTTTTGTGTTTTTATGCCAAAATTGTGTCTTCGTGGTTATGTGGAACATAGTTGGGAAAACGTTTACCCCCATTCCCAAATAATGGAGTCGTCCCAGCGCTGCCATGTTGGATGAAACTGGCTCAGGGCTTTCTTGACGGCCGGACTTCCCAGGAAACTTTTAACTGTGTTCCGTCTTCGCTCAGTTGATCCTATTTTGACCTTATTTTGAGAAGCTAGGGGACGTTGCAGTTTTCCTAACCAACATATTTTCTTCACCACAGTAGTCCTGCGGAGCTCCGAGGATAAACACTAACGGGTGTGAAGGGTCGGAGGCAGGCCACAGATGACCGAGGGATTGTTTATGTATCTTCTAGGATCTCGATAACGAGTTAGAGTCGGTGCATTCTTGATAAAATTGTCCCTAATAATGAGTGGACATCCGCCGCAACGGCGGCAAGCAAATGTCGGATCGCTGCTTCTGACACCGCAGGAGAATGAGTGCCTTTATAACCACCTTGGCAGGAAATGCATCGTAAGTTTTTTCTCTTATTAAATCGTTGTAAGATAGCTTGCTAATAAAAAAGGGGGGCTAATGGTGCTAACTTAAGCCTTGTTTCCTGTCCCAAGAACGGATATGTGGCTAGCCATGTAGTGAAACGGTATGTTTATGGCCTCTGGTTTTATTTTGTGAAATTTTTTGAATTTAATATGCACAGGGAAACATTTAACACGTATAAGAGCCTGGCTTGTTTTGACAGGCGATGTGACCGTGCGGGCAGGGGGGGGGGGGACGAGCAGCGGCGTTAAACGTCCCAAGTGGGAGGGAGACATTTGGGAAACGACGAGTTTGCAACAGCCCCCTTTAGCTAGGAGCACTGTACACCTGAAATCTACCAAGAAACGATCAAATTCCGCAGCTGCTAGCCGAATAGCACCTTTGCTAGACTGAAGTTAGCAGTCTGGGTGTTGGAGCTGTTTAATCCATTAGCGCAAGGCAGGGCAAAGGACTGATTTTTGCACTGGTATTACATAACATGACCAAACCTTGGTTGTTTTTTTCGGGAAGTCTGTCCAACGAGAAGAATGTGCCGAACAGACTGCTCGGCCTAAAACAGGGCTGACTAGCTTAAAGTCCTCCCAATGCAAGACTTACCAGTCACTAAAACCTGACGGTATAGCAGTGGGAGTAGCCTGCTGTTTTTAGTGACTGCAGTCAAGATCAGTTGTGCAATGTCACGACTCAATATTATGAGATAATCTGACGTATTTTAAGACCTTCAGTTTATTCATATTATATCCTTCTTGCGCACTCTGCCTCTGCAAGACCCAGACCCAGTAATAATGGCGTGTAAGTAAGCCATTTGCAGCCTCTCCATAGCACATACGTCCAACGGTGCATGTTAACTTTAGGATCCCATGGTCTGTCTGGACATGCTTTATTTTTTTCCCCTTTTATATCACTATCTCCATATGCTGGCATTTAGATGTTTCCACGCCAATTTCGCGTTTAGATTAAATGATTCGGTGTGTGATGTGTAATTTGCAGTGCCATTTTTGTTTGCATATGAAGGAGATGAAGAAAAGTGAGGCATTGGATTAGTTCATGGTCATATTCCTTATCTTTTTAGCAGGTGAAATTTAACAGTTCCACAAAAAAAAAAAAAGATCTGGGGCATCAGACTAATGCTTGATTATCAGCAAGTCATACATTTGCGGTGTGGCTCAACCACACACTGTTTAGTTAATCTTTGAGACTACCACACCCACATTATTGAGCACGTGTAGAAACTAAGTTGATGGACTTTTTGTAATGATAATGATGCGTTTCCATTTCATGGCTTGTTTATTAAATGACTGTGCCCTTTTGTCTGACTTGATGTTTGCTATGGCCCATAAATATTGCATGCATTTTGGTTGCTGTCCCTGTTAGGCAGCCATGCACTTGTACTGTAAGGCTTTGATTTTAAGCTTCTAGTGTCGGCTGTTGTTCAATCAGTATATTTCCCCAGCAAGGTGTGTGTTGCGGCTTTGAGCAAGGTCTGGAAATGAGAAGCAAGGCTGGAGATTCTGTTTTACTGGCTGGCATAGCAAATTGTGTAAACTGGGTCATTGTTGAGAGCAGTTTTGCTAGGATATCTTGCAAATGTCACCCGGTGATATCAGCTGGAAAGAATGACACACTCGCACCTGACTTCCTTCTCAGATAAGACTTGTTCTAAAGTCAATGTCCCAGATTGATTTAAGAGTTTGAACTTTTTCCAGTTTCATTAGATCAGGTTCACACTGGTGGGCTGTTTGAGAGGTGTGGCATTGCTATGCAGGTAGAACACTGACTGAAATATTTCTCGCTGTTTCATAATGATTGTTTCGTTTTACCTAGCCTGTTCTCAGGTTACTTCCTCGTAGTTATCACTGTTTCCTGTAATTGTGTGCAGTAGGTGGTGTGTTTGATTGACAGAGACGAGTCTCTTCCTCCTTATGCCAGCCAAAGTGTTGGCACTAGAAGTTGTGCGTCCACGTTTACTTTGGGAAAGACACATTTCCCGTCTCATGACGCACATGATCAAGCCACCGTGAGGTCACATGGTGGGATGTCCTGCCCCCCCCCCCTCCTTTATGTGAACACAGGTTCTTTTAAGGCGTGTCTACAACTATGTTACCTGGTGAAAATCCTGTGACGATGTTCCTCTGGCATCCTAGCAGTAGTATCATACAGCATGTGACATCGGGGACATTCCTCGCAGTCCCACACTTTTGTCCATGTCCTCTCATGCAGGGTGAGACTCGATGTGTGAGACGGAAAGAGATTGTGTGTCCCACTGACAAATCTAATTGGAATGCCCTGCAGTGAGTGATGTGGTAGTTTACTGAATGATTACCGGTTATGTAACATATTAGTATGCAGAAAATGTAAGCATCCAAGTCTCGTCTTTATTTTGTTTTGCTACGTTGTCTCTTTTTTTTTTCTAAGGTTGACAGCTCTTTAGCATCTGGTTTTCCTAATAGTAAAAGTCCTAGTTGTATTCTAGCTGCTTCTTTGAAAGCAGCTGAGCTTTCTCGCCAATTCATCCACTTTTTGTGGGGATTGATTTTGGCAGCTATTTGTTTTACATTGCATTGATTATAAGAATTACTATTCTAATAAAATTGTATGCTTTTTGTGAGCAGAATATTAAGAATATATTCAGATATATGAGGCCGACAGCCGTGTTTTGCAAGGGAAACGTGCACATTAATCAGCACGTGCATAATTAATGAAATGTGAATGACACATATTTGACTTTGCAGTCCGCTTGATGAAATTATGATCTCATTTACTTCCAAAACACCCACAGGTACACAGAGGCACACACATACACACACAATGATCTACTGATTGGTTTTCCTCATTATTATTCCTGGAGCCGTTTTCACCGTCAGCAACACTGTCTTACTTGGCAAAAGGTGGAATGGGTCCAGTTCACACTGTGTGTGTTTGTGTGTGTGTTTGTGTGCACAGACTGCGTGATCAGCAGTCCCGTCCTACAGGAAGTCCCGTGGTCAGCCTCCTCTGGTGATTTGTGCTGGAGAAAAGGGACACTTTTCCTCCACTTTTCCCTGTGTCACATTTTTTTCTCTTTCCTTTTATCTTTGTGTTCTCATCTCCTTTATGTTTCCTATTCCTCCTCTTTCTGTCAGTCATATGTTTTAGTTCCTCATCATTCCTTTTTCCATCGACTCTGCTCTTTTTCACTCGTTTCTTCTTGCGCTCCCTACCTGCTATGATCATATCTCATTTTCTTGGGTTTGCTTTTATTCATTCTCAGCTTTTCTCCACCTTTTTCTCGCTTCCTGTTGAGATTATATTAACCACTTACTGCAATGACTGCACATTTGGTACTGTGTGGTCTTTTTACAGAGGCTCAGCTTTAAAAAAATAAAAATAAAAGACTTCCCACACAGGATCCAAGCCCTTGCATTTAAGAAGTTGTTGATTCACAATTTGCCCAAATTATTTCTATTTTGTATACTAAAGCATGACTGAACATATATTTTTCCTTCTCCTTTTATAATTTCATATTCAATTATCAATATAAGTCTAATTTAATGCCTTTTGACACTCATAGCAGCCTTTTGGTATGAGTCTAACTTACTCCGGTTACTTTATGGTGACTGAGGTATATCACATCCAATGTATACAATATTTGTAAACAGAGCGGTCAATATTTCAACCTCCATTTCTTTCTGGGGTCATTGGCCTAATTATTCGTTTATCAGCATGAAAATAGTGCTTCAGTTTGTTAGTTATGGAGGTAGTGAAGTAAATGTTCCAGTGTGCTGCATCTTTCAGGCATAAACGCAGCGGTTGCATCATCAGCTCTTCACTGATGTAGAAACGCGGCGAGAGCAGGTTTGTGAAAAAGCGTTTCTGTCGCGCTTTGATGATGTCATAGACAGAGCTGCGCCTCTTGCAGCCCTTGGCCCCTGTCAGGAGCAATCAGAGCTTCGTGGGCAGAGGAAGCTGTAGGGGTGCCGAGCTCTGACTGCATCATGGTATAGCAAACGCGCAGCACAAAACACAATGTATGTCATTTTATTTTGTTTCTAATCTAAATCAGATCAGCAGTAATGCAGCCAAATATGTAAATGATAAAAAATAACTTGGCCGTTTGTGGACGTTACTGCTGCTGAGCTTGTTTCATTATCATCCTTCTTCCCATCTTTGTTTTCCAGCTTAATTTAAATGTCCCGTTCACACTGAACTACAAAGAGCAGAGAGGATCTGCACTATTTATTGTGTCGAAAAACATGCTGTAATTCCTGGAATCGGGTTGGGGTGAAGCAGCCCAAAAGTGCCACGCTGTACTTCCCGTCAGGATGCCCCTGCTTCGTGCCTCTGATCCTGGACCCCCCTTATACAAACAAAGCCCTCCAGCAATATGTAAAACCTGCAGGAGTCTAATCTGGCTTTATGATCTTGTCTCTGTGTGCTACAGGTGTGTTCATGGCGTGCGTGTTTTTACCAGCCGACTTTGCCCTCTGTTCTTTACACCCTGCAGCTTAAAGAGCAAAAACAGCCACATGAATGAGGTTCAGCGGCATGATTAAAGGTGTTGTGGAAAGATTAAGATGCATGGCCTGCATCTGTATGTGTTGAATGCTTTAACATCAGTGAGTAACGTAACAGATGCTGCAGAAGAGGTGGGCTGAGATGTCCGTTTTGCTTAACTGTATGCAGTCATTAAAGCAGACGCTGTCTGAACGTATGGACTAAGCCTTAATACAGCTAAAATCCTCAGGGATTTAAGACTTTGGGAGGTGAACAAATGTGTGTGTGTGTGTTTTTTTTTTAATACGTGCCCAAGATAAACCCTCTTCCTCTTTGTGTCTGGAGTTGTTATTGGCTGCGTGACTGGACCTTTGCAGACCTAGTCTCACACTGTCCCCTCAGCTGGGGGGGTCGCGCTGCAAATGACCACACAATTAAGTCATTGGAGTGTGTATTTAGGAAAGCTTATTGGATATGATTCAGTCAGTAAAAAGCATCATTGGTAAATAATGTCAGAATATGTTTGTTTTCTTGTTCTGTTTTCCAGCTTTATTTAATTAAATCGATTCCAAAAACTCAGGCTGACGTGTTTAATGAACTAGTTTCATGCTATTCTGCATGGTTCATGTGTTTGGGACTTTTGAAGTCGAAGTGTTTTTCACACAGATCTGCGTCATGTTACGAGACTTTATGCCAGACACGTCTGATTGGTCTGTGATAGAGTAGTTACAGCTGTCATGCAGACAACCCGTCCTCCCAACATTAAACTAAGATTTCAGGATTGATTCTTTCAGTTTCAATCACCTTGTAGGAGAGAAAGTGGTCATTTCCTTCCTTTTTTTGTCTGTGCGTTACCTCGAACGCACTGGAAATAGTCATGGACGCTCTCATCAACATTGAACCAAGTTAGTTTGATCAGGCCCTTGGCCAGGTTCGTCTATCTTTGCCTGGCAAATCACAAAGCGTTCACACATGAGGACAGATTTGTATCGGATGTCTGTCATTTGTCAAACAAATGACAGACATTCATGTCATTTGTTTGGTTGACCCACATTTGGATGGGAAATTAATTCTCAGAATTAGATCTTGAAGTGGAAGTCGGTGCAAGTCTATGCGTCAGTGTTTGCCGTGCAAGCGTCAACAAGAAAAACAATTTCCATGAAACGGACAGCTGAGCAGGGGAGGCAGTCGAAGCTGTTTTTGCATGTCTTTGCATGGTTCCTGTGCTCTTTCACTTTTAACTATTGTTAAAATGGAATCAAATCCAGCATTTTTTCTATTGTATTTACTATTTCCTTAACGATTGAAGCTCAGACTGAATTTTGGATAAATGGATCAGAAATGTAGAGGCCAATCTTATGGGTAAAACTCTAGAAATGATCATCCTTAATATTTAGTAATTAAATATCATCCTGGTGTCATAATACTTCCTAATGTGATGTCTTTAAAATCTCTCCAAATAAAACGCATGTGTGCCTCTCACTCATCCCGGATGTTTCCCTCCTTCCAGTCGTTGTCTGCAGCGGTGGTCCAGGTGTACACGGCGGATAGAAACAGCAGCTGGAACAAGAGATGCTGCGGGGTGGCCTGCCTGGTCAAAGACAACCCTCTGCGATCCTACTTCATCAGGGTCTTCGACATCAAGGTCTGTGTGGAGATGACAGCTGCTTCTAAGTGGCTTTTATAAGTGTGATCAATGGCATACGATGGTGTAACTGGGTTTGTGAGAAGTGCTTTTCTACTGCTTAATATCTGTAAATAGCTTCTTGTATTTTTTATTTATTTCTTTATTTCACAGCTGAGCTTATGCAAGTCCGAGATATGTGTCCCGGGTTATATTTTTGTTTGCGTATCATCTGTTTTCCACAGGATGGCAAGATGATGTTCGAGCAGGAGCTGTACAACAACTTCAGCACAAACCTCTCCAGGTCTTATTTTGTCACATTTGCTGGAGATGTGAGTTGTTCAGAATTCTTTTCTTTCTTTCTTTTTTTAACACATTCAGATTTTTTTTTTCAATTTCTTAATTTTTAAATGTGATATGGCCCTTTTTATCTGTGGTGGGTAAGGAAGCTCAGGTCCAGGATCATGATGCATTATGGGTTTTTTTCACATTTCTGTTGTGGTTTTGTCTGTGTGTTGGCAGACGTGCCAAGTGGGTCTGAACTTTGCCAGTGAAGAAGAGACCAAGCGATTCCATATCAGCGTGTCAGACCTGCTCATGAAAAGACAGAGGAAAACTGGTAACTTAACGCAGCTGCTGATTTTTGCCTGCACACCTCATAACCGCTCTTACTTTCTGGGGTGGAAAAAAATGACAAGAGTATGCAGTTTTTATCTTGTGTTGAGGACAGCCGCGACTTGTTTGAGCTTGTTTCACGTTGAATCAGATCACTGAGAAGCGCTGTAAGTAGTTTTGGCTTGAAATGTTTCGATCACGGAACACAAGATCAAATTTATTTCTAAACTTGTCATTTTTTTTTTACCTATCAGTTACTCAAATCTGGGGGAAAATGAAAAACCTAAAAAATAACTCAAGGTTTTTTTTCTTCCCCCTGCTCTAATCCTTATCTGTTTCGATCTCTAACATTTTTAAGCTGATGGTAATCCATGATCAATGGTCTTTAGACCACCTTCCAAGTTTCATTTAGAAATGCAAAATCTAGTGAGATGGCCACATAATGATGGATCAGTATTCAGACAAAAGCCTTTTAAAATGAGCACAGGAAAGAATCCAAACAATCCACTCGGGTCTGTTGAAAATTATGGCGACAGATTTTAATTGTAGGTGCAAAATGAAATAATTTCCCCACTTTGCACATTATTCTCAATGCAGCCTTGGTGATTTATGTAGGAGTGGATATTTTCTACCTCTTTGCCTTTTGTTTTCTTATCTTTTTTATTAACTAAAAGAATGAATAAATCCTGGCTCCATGTTATGGTCGCCCTCTCCATGGCTCTCCAATGACAGACTTTGGACTTTGGGGGCTGTCCATTTTATAAAACTTTGTTCTTCACATGTTGTCTTCTGTCTCTCTGAGGAGAATTTTACCTAAACCGATGCCTTCATGAACCTGTTATGGCACTCAGTCCTCCACTTTTCTCATCATGTGCTTGATTGAGATCGTTTGTCTTCCTTATTCTTTCTGTGCGGATCATTTCTTGACCTTTTCAAACGGATTGTTCTCTGCCATCCTTCCTTCAACTCTGCAGCATCTGAGCTTTTCTTTAACCTTGTACTGCTGGACAGCCCAAACCATGAGTGATTGCGTGTTTGTGTCTAGCTCTGCTGCGTAACCCGCCTTAATTAACAACTTCTGCCAACTCTGCTGATTTTAATCAATAAGGTGTTAGTGTTTATATTTTTCATACTATTATTTGATATAGGAAAAAGGTCAGTGTGTTATTATCTTGTTGGCTTATATGTTATATTGGATAAAGAACAAAGTCTTATTGTGATTTGAGTTTCCTAAAAACACTAACAAAACACTTTGCTTGGCCTTTTTATTTTCCAGAATTACTCCAATCTGTTCAGCACACATGCAATCCCGCCGACTCCGGAGCTTGAAATCCAAATAAACTGTCCTCTCTTTTTACATCTGCGATCTAACACTCTCGCTAAATGACTTCTCATTAACACGACCCCCCCTGCTAAGCACAGCATTGTAATGATATAATTTGTGTGTTTTCACAGAGAAGAGACGCGACCCTCCGAATGGTACGTTTTTCCACTGTTTCCTTCAGAACTGATCAGAAGAGAGGTGTGAAAGCAGGGTCTACAAATTCACCAGTTGCTTCTGTCTCCTTGCCACTGTGGCGTGTACATAATATCTCTTATTTCCGTTCGGAAACACCAAAAATCTGGGATCCATGTGGAGGAAACTGAGTAAGAACAAAGCAGATGAAATACAAATTAAACCCACAGCTGCCAGCACGCTTGTGTAATTGCTCAGAAAAAACTTGATGCTAATTTAACACAAGTTTTAGTGTTGGTAGAGTGGACTCGTATTTCAGTGAGGAACCTATAGGTGGAAAATAGTTGTGAAACAGGCCCAGGATCGGCTCTTGCAAACCAAAGCAGAAGTTTCTGACATGATTTAGTTCAACTTTTCCTGTTTTGTGGCACACAGAGTGTGTGTACTATGGAATTATGACGCATCGTAGCTACTGTCTGTTCTGCCTGCTAAAAACCATCATAATTAGCTAGTTATTAATGTGTGTTTCTGTTCAAAAGAATAAGCTTATTACCTGTGTTTGGCTCAAAGGTGATGTCAATTTTCAAACTTGGCAACAAAGGCTGATATAAGAGTTTTTCTGACACAATTACAGCGGAATAACGTAAAGAGGAGTGTTACTGTATGTGATGGTGCCTCGTGGTGGAGTCTCATCCATCGGGGTCAAGCGGTGCCACTCATCGTGGCCTGGTTATTTAACAGATGGAACAGATTTGTGGATATGCTATGTTTATTGGACATGTGCTGCAACACGTCACTTAGCTAGTGCGTTTTTTACTAAGCTTGTCGTAAATCTGTGTGTGATGCAACTGATAAATTTTATGCAATTTTGTGGGCTCATCCAGAGAACCGCTGGGCATGCGGATAATATCTTTGTCTAACTTGGATATTTTGTATAGTCTTGCATGAGATTCATAACTGAGCTGGACATGGTTTCCAGACACATTTTTTTTTAAGGAAATGAGTCGGGCAGTTGAAATAACAATGTTGGATGTTTCATGCATGGTTTTAGTTTCTAAATGACTTCATCTAAATGTGAAAGCTGTTTCCTTTCTAAAACGAACCCTTTCTCTGTGAATATTTCCTCTCCATCCCCATTTGTCCTCTTCTCATGTCCTGCTTCTGCATCACCTCCTGGTCTTTCACTTGCTTTCCTTCTGACCTGCCTTTTTCCCCTCCTGCCATTTTCCTCTCTTATGCTCGCCATCCACCTCATCTGTCCTTTCCCTTTTCTGCCTACTTAATCCGTCTTCATTCCCCCCCCCCTCCTCCATCTATTACTCAGCCTTTCTCTCTTTCTTTCACCCCAGCAATTCATCATGTTTTGAAACCTCCAAGATTAATATGGGATTATGCCGTGGATGGGTTTTAGCGGTTATGTAAAGGCCAGCGTCAAATCCAGAATGATTTCCTGGGATTAGATAGAGTTGTGTGTTCTGCAGGGAAAGGGAGGAGGCAGTTATGGCAGTGAGCGGACAAATGATCATAGCAAGCCAACTTGGGCATCTTAGTCTTGGAGGAAAAGTAGTTGATGAGTGAAATTTGGCTCCTGTACGGCTGAATATTGGCTGGTTTCTCTTGCTATGGCGTTGCTGGATGCCTGCCGCTTTTTCGCTCCAGCAGGAGTTTGACCAGAGTCCTTCGGTGACTCGAAGACAATCATGTCTGTTTTTTTAATGGTCTGAAGACCTTGTTTTTAACGTCTCTCCAAAGCAACAGCAACCTTCATCCTCAGAAGACTTGAAGAATCTCAGAAACAAGACAAGTGGATTATTTTATCCATTGTGCTTCTGGATTTTCGACTTGAAGCCTTCAGCAGCTCTTCACCTTTTTTTCTGTAACTAAAGGTTAAAATCAACCATCTCTTACACCGCGTCGTCCTCTGTGATGATGTTCTGCACCACCTTCCTCTCTGCTCCGTCTGAGGAACTCAATCGTGATGGTAGAGGGGGAGGGCGAGCGGCGTCTGTGGCAGGCGGGGGTCTGGGCCCAGGCTGCCTTACTTCCTTACACTGCCTGGTCCTCCCTCAGGATGACCTGTACCCGTCTCACCCTGACCCCGCCACTCGACTCTCCATTTGCGCGGAAGAGCGAGCTTGCAACTTGGTTGGTAAAATGCTTCTGGACGCCAGCTTGACCACC
>JBBDHI010000025.1:13631929-13647211 GCA_037177115.1 Craterocephalus stercusmuscarum
TACTTTATATAAACCATAAATTAATGATTTACTTGTGAAAAGGAAGGATTTAAAAGCATGATACGTTACCTTTTAAGGATAAACCGATTAACATGCTACCAGATAATTACAGCTTTTACAGTCTCTTTATTCAAATAAGTTACAATAGTTTAAATCAAACCTCTTTTAAAACTATTATATAATAAAAAAACCTTCAGTGGAATACCTCTACTTCAGCATGATACCTCTAGCCTCTCACCCACTCTCACAGACACACACACACACCGTCAGCTGCCCTTGCACGCACACACTCACTGTCCCCATCTCTCCATTTTCATAAATGAAGAGAGACAGCCTTATCCCGGAACCAACACGGAAAAGCAATTAAAAAGGAATTAAGAGTGTGCAGGGAGAAATTGGATATGATACCCGACGCCTATTGTAAATGTCAATGTTATTACTGTGTTGTTGTTTCCCATTCCTCTGGCCGCCTTGTCCGTTTTCAGGAGTGACAGTCCATAGTCTGGTGGGCTTAATGAAGCCGTCTCAGCAGCCGGGGTCTTGGTATGTAAGGTGAGGAGTGCTACTTATCCTCTTCTGCATGCAGCTCTCATTAAGATCAGTTGTGCAGGATGAATACATCACCCCCTCCTCTGTCGCTGTTCAACTTATTTAATGCAGTTTCCACACTGCTATGTGAACTATTACATTTCTACATGTTTATCTGATTTCCAGCTCAGATTGTACCACAGGGGGGAATAACGGGGTACTTTTATAAAACAAAGCAAACAGAAAAGTGAGGAAATAGTTTAAGGGATAACTTGGAGGATTTCTAATGGGTTTAAAGAGATTGAAAGTCAAAAGATCAAACTGGTCTTAAAGCTGTAAAGTCCCTTAAAAAAAGACACTTACCGGCGTCAAAACCGGAAAGTGCTTTATTTTGTTAATACGAACTAATTATGGGCTCATTTTATTGGGATATAAACTTACCAAGATAAACCACCGCAGCCAGCAGCTGGAAATAACCAGAGTGAATGAAAACAGCATTTTGCCAGTCGAAGGGAAATTTAACGGAGAGTGAAGACGGTGACAGAAGGCTTCAATTTCCACTCGGTTCCTGTTGACTGCTGTCCGCATCACTGAAAACGTAAGCGGGGAATTTGATTACACCGAGTGAAAGGCAGTATGCTGAGGTCTGGGATATCCAATGTAAACATGGCCGTCTAAGTCTAAAATGGGAATGTCCTGTAATATCGCAGTTTAATGTCCCTTAGGGACCTTTATTTTTCACCTTGAAGCTTTGGCTTGAATGAATTCCCATTTCTGTGGGTTTTGCCTTCACGTTTTCTGTATAAAAACACTCCAGAATGGGTTTCGTTGCTACTTTTTCAGCCTTTTCTCTTTAAAACCTCGCAGACATTCACTCAGTGCAGCCACAGTCTGCTGCTGCTGCTGGCCATTGAGTGGCTCCACTGGAGCGATTTGGGGTTTAAGTGGCTTCCTCAAGGGCAGCACAATGCCATTTGTCGAGGGAGCCGAGAATGCAGCTCATTCCACACCCAGATACCCCCAAAATGATCTGTCCAGCAATGTTTCCGAGTGTTCATGTATGAAGAGTAAATCCTCGCCATTTCTGTAATTAAAATACGTCCAGCCTGACGAAGAAGGTGTGTGTCTGTGTGTTTCTCGGCTCCCTTTGTTCTCCCTCTCCTGTCTTACGCTCTCTCTTGTGTGTCCAACTTCATCTCAGTGTATAATGGAAGTGGATGACAGCCACATCTGAAGTCGAGAGATGAAAGACATCATTTACAAGTAGACGTCTGCTCTCGCTCTGTGTGCCTTCTTCACAAACTCTCCCTCTCTCTCACACACACACACACACACACACACACACTTTAACTTAACATTTCAAATAGCAGAGGCCACACCATCATAAAAAATACATTTATAAATACATTGCGGATTATGTGTTGTTACTGAATCAACTAGTTTCAACTTTCTTTTTCAAGTAATTTTGAGTTTCCTGGCCACTGATGACAGGTTGAGATCGTAATATCTTGCAAACATGCGCTCACTCTGTGTGTGTCGCCAGTTATCAGCTTGAGATGATGCATGTTGAGCTACATTTTTAGTGTTTCTATTTTAACAGGATTTTACAGCACGTTTGCAATGACATTTAACTTTTTAGCTCAACAATAAATAGAAACAATAAACTAACAAGTTAAATGATGCATGTTTAGCCCTTTGGGAAATGTAGTTAGTTCTGTTCGTACATGACTTCTTAACTTTATCTAACGGTTAACTGCAAGCATGACCACTCTTTCTGGTGCTGCATCATAGAGTTTTAAAACTAAGTTGAAAATCTGACCTGTTGTGTTTTCACAGGTCTTGAGAAATACAAAAAAATCTCCTAGTTGCTCCAGTGGGATCTTTACTGGTTGAGTTCAAGAAGGAGTTTGTTTATTGTAGGATCTGCTGGTCACCCAATGAGCCTATAGCTCGGGGCTACATCTGCCTCCATAAGCTGAATCCCAAACCACAATGTTATTGATCACAGTGTAGTGAGGGCAGAATGAAGAACCATATTTTGAGTAAGACTGCGGTGCTTCCCTTTAAAAGCATTTTGCATACCGGCCTGCACTGTTGTAAATGTGAAAAAGATATTTTTTCAAAGTCATCAGAACTCCGCAAAAGAAAGTGAAAGAAAACATCTGCTTATATGAATCCTTGCTCCTTCATTTGGGTTAAAAATGAGGCGTTAGTTTAGGGAAATCTCCATTTCTTCCTTTAATTTCCTAGAATCTAATGAGGAAAGCGGGAAATAAATGAACCGGTGAAGCAAAGCAAATGTAAAATTGATATAAAACGAGTTAAACCTACAAAACCGACAACAATAATTTCACATTTGAAGAGAGGAGATACTATTGTCAGGCACACAGAACAAGCTTGTCATTCACTTTTTGCTCTTTCCTTTCTGAAACCTGACAGTCTTTTTTTTTTTCCCCCCTATGAGAGACATAACCCGCCAAGTCTCATTGTGTTGCAATAATATCTGCTGCTCCCTTCCTCTGCATCCTTCGGTACCCTCTGGCGTGCACCGACGCCATTAGGGGTTAGAGTACAACCTGCACTGGCGTCAACCTTCTGCACCTTGTCTTGATGCCCTTGAGCAGTAATTGGTCGATTCCCCCCCAGAATCTGACTTGAGGGCACAGAAATCCTCAGCTCCCCAATCAGCCGGTTGTCAATCATTCTGCCAACTAAACTAAAGCCGGGGATAACTAACAGGCTGAGATTGGAATTTAGAGTTAGTGAGACATAAATCTTTTAGACAAGTTTGTGCTCGGCAAGGTAGCGCTCTCTTTCAGGCAGGGCTATCACCAAAATTGGATGACAGGGCCGCTGCTAACACGGCGGTTGCAGGGGAAGCCCGACTGATCTAATTTGTCACGCAGAAGGAGAGGATGTGCATTTTTTCTGGTGAGGGGTTGCAAATATGTAAAAGTGACAGAAACAAGATTGCGTAGATAAAAACACGTTGGATATAAGCTCCGATTCACAAAACATTTCAAGTTTGTAGGATTTAGATGCAAATCTTTCTTATTCCCGTGTTTGGTTTATAAGAGGAATGTATTTAATCTTTGTGTTACGAGGGTGTTATAAAACAATACAGTATTGGAGCTTTGTGGTTGGAAAAGGTAGCCTGAAAGAGTTGGTAACCCTCAGCCTCCTCTCTCTGCAGAAGTGTAATTTTAATCATAGCTCTAAATCTATGCTGGGTCCAGGAGCAGCTGACCCTGCTTCCTGACCTTCCTGCTGGCAGAGCAGGCGGTAACACAGCAGCTCGTGGGATCGATACGGAATTAGATGATTCACAAGTCATATAGCTGCTGCTCGTTGATCACACAGGAAGGACGGCAGCTGACAGTAATCCTATTCAATGGTGATTATTGCCACAAAATTATGATCTCCAGCAACATAATCCCCCTTATTCCTCCAGAGGACACTCGCTTCTTCGTCTAAAATAAACAGTTGCATCGTTGGCGCGTACTGAGGATTTGCTATGTTTAACAACTAACATCACTGGGAAGACCCTGGATGTTTGAGGCTGTGCAAAATGAGCAGTAAGGAAGAGATGCGTGTGTTTTAATAATTTTATATCGTTCAACCAGAGACACAGCCAGCACCCAGCAGCAATGCAATCAGCTCCAAACGTAAAACATTAAAGTATCTCTAATGTTCGTGTTCTGGGTGCGCTGTTAATGACTCAACCTCAAAACCATGAAGCTGAATCACTCAGCTCTCATCTTTGAATGGCGTTAGCGCCTCTTTCGATATTATAAAATCATTAGTGGTTGTTATTACCTATAATCTTCTGTAATCGTGCATTATTTTGGTTAAGCTGCACCCATAAGAAGAGCAGACGGCGTGCATCGAATGATATGGCAACGCGACTGTAACTGAACTCTACGCTCAGCAGGCTGGTGTGGAGGTGATGAGGAAGAGGGATGGTGACTAACCCATCACATCTCCACACAGAATAGGAACTTTTATCAAGCGGCAGAGTCCCTCTCTGCAAATTCAACTCATTTATGCCCACTTCAATCAGACTTTTAGATAACACTGCCTGAGGCCAGAGAGAGTGTGCAATAGACCCATTGTGTTTTATGATTTCTATTTATTTTTAATGATTCCTTTTGTGTTCATTTTTGTATTTGGAGGTGTGTATAATGGTGAATGGACTGCACTTGTGGAGTGCTTTATAGTCATGTTGTGTGGCACAGGTATCGGGGGTGGGAACATGTTTTAAAAGGAGGACAAGATCAAGAATTGCTTCTTGTCATAATGTTAACTGTGTGATCTTGCGTTATTGTGTTATCAAGGCAACAAAGTGCACAGTGTCGAGCCCGAGACGCTCGGCCGGAGCGTTTGTTCTCATTTTTGTCAAATGAAAGCTTCAGTGTGACCACAAACTGTTACATTTTCCAAAAACCTAACCAAACAGTTCCTGAAAGGGGAAAGTCTAAAACGATATAAGGCTGAAAATGATCAAAGCTGAGTAAAAGCCCTTCCTCTTGCAGTGCTGATGTGGGCTGCCTGGCTGTACTGATAAGTGATAAGACGAGTCTAAGAGGAGGCGCAGAAGGCCACAGATTAACCATATCTGTGGAAGTTATCACAACCGATAATCATTTAATGAGCTGATAACATGTAAAGCAGCTGGCCAAACTCCATAAAAAGTTCTTTTTATTAATTGAACGCACCGTCTGCTTAACTGTTTGTATTGTTAAAGTCTTCAAATAATGTATTTACACAATTCTGGGAATAAGAGAGAAATACTTTGGCTCTACTTGCGTTTCAATGTACATCCTTATTAACAGACACCAAGATGAAAAATGTTGTAACTGCAGGAAAAGTTAGTGGATTACAAAGTCGGTAAGATTAATGACACCAGAGCATGAATCTGTAAAATATTTATTGGATATCCATCAAAAAGAGTGATAGGTTCATCACTCCATAGGCCCACACTGTCGGCCTGAGCTGATAGCGTAACTACGGTATTAAAGCAGAAGGGTTTATAATGCCAACAAATGCTGTGCGTAATGTTATTCCTGCATTCGGAGATGTTTACAGCGTCTCTTCTGGCATCATGCAGCAAGCCCATGCTGTGCAACGCCCGCATTAAAATTCAGATTGATCAACTCTCTCCCACAAATCATCTCAGCTCTGGTGGGAGCATTGTCGCACAAGTGGCCATCTTGTTGTTTGATGAGCATGATAATTATTTTAGCCATATGCCAAGGTTTTCCACGGCACCTGATCTGAGCCCAACATCAGGCAGAGATGGACACGAGCCGAAGAAGCTGTTTGCTGCAGATAAACCATCTTTAATGACTTTTTTTTTCTTATTTACTGCTTTATCTCTCGTTTTTTTTTTTTTTTATTCATCTTGGCCATTCCTTCAGCGTCCCGTCCCCCCCCCAATCCTACTCACAATTCCCTGTCTTACCCCCAACCCCCACCCCCATCCTGTTCACTTGATTATGTGGAGGCAGAGTCGGGGAAAGTGTCACTATGGAAACAGGGGCAGAGGCAGCGGAGGGCTGTCTGTGGAAGAGAGGGGGAAAGAGATGAGGAGAAAAAAGGACAGAGAGCTGGTCAGCGCTAAGAAATCCAAAAGTGCTGCAAATTGTGTTTAAAAAAAAAAAGGAAAGGCACCTTACTGCTCTCGTTTCGTTTCACTCTTTTCATACCAGAACCCAAACAGAGCTGAAATAAGGACTATATCAAACAAAAAAGCCCAAGTTTTCCCAGTTATTGCCTCTCAGAAATATCCATCCGATGTCTTTATAAGTTAAAATTAAATACATTTTGGTTTCGCTTCACTAGCAGCATTAAAAATAGTTGATTAAATACCTCCAGTTAGATCAAGTTGGATTAGAGCTGACATTTTAAATGTGGAAAAATGAACAAAACAGATCATTGACAGCATCATATAACAGAGTTTGGATTTTCTGAAGCAAGAGTAGAAAAAAACAAACAAAACAAAGCTGTAATGGGGGAGTTTTGTTTAAATGTTACCACCGGAGGTGAAGGCACCGATGAATGCCCTGATTTTCTTTGTCACCCCTGAGTTTCAGGAGTAGGATGGTGCAGGAGAGAGGAGAGACAGGAGGGAGCAGGTTAGAAAGGGGGAGGAGTAGAAGAGGAGGGGAAAAGAGGGGGAGGGAGGTATGATAGTGAGAGGGGCTGAGACAGCAGTGCGAGCCAGAGGCGGGGAGGAGGCAGCGAAGGAGCACCTCCACTCCTGAGCCTCCATCCCTGAGAAGACAGAAGACGAAGAAGCCGACGGTCCTGAAGTTCAGAGTCTGTTGCGAGGTACGTTACCTCTCCCCTCTCCTTTTGCGCCTTTCCTCTTTTCATCCTTATCAAGCCTGTAGAACAGCAGCAGCAGGCAATGGGGGTGTTTAATAGAGTGTGTTTGCCAAGATCCTGCCAAGTACAAGTCTTCTTCTGCAGCAGGTTGCTCTGTGTGTGTGTGAGTGTGTCAAGTTGGAGCAAAACAGGGTCTGATTTATCAAAATGTCAGAGGCAATTCTGCTGAGACGCTGTTTCTTTGACATTTGAAGATTGATAACATTTCCTGTGATCATAGTCCTTCTCGGCACACTGTGACCTGATGTCACAGAGGACAGAGACAACGACAAGAGTTGGTTTGCTCACAAACTTGACGTCAGTGTTTCTACTCTTGCCTTTCTGCTCATATAACTCATGAAAAAGGTCAAAAGGGACCTCTTTGATCCCGTTTCGCTCGTTTAACTCCCACCTTTTGCTGCAATTAATTCAAACTCTTATTTGACATGATGTCTCGAGGCGAAGCGGCCGAACTACGACGTGACAATAAGTCAGAATCAGATTTTACTAAATGAACTCTTTGCAGCTCAGAGCCCAACCGTCCCCGAGTATCTGTCAGCCACTCTCTTCATTAGTGCCATTAAGCGTGGTTTAATGTTATCACGCGCATTGGCGGTATTGATCGGCCGACCTATTCCCATGGGGGCGATAGCTCAGACAAGCTGCAAGTCTTCATTTTGAACTGCTCTCTATGTGAAGCAGATCCCGTTTCAGGGGGAGACTTGGTGAATGCAACAGCGCAGGGATTGTCTTTGTGCCCATGTCACATGATGTCATGCTAACTAGACTCTTTCTTTTCTAGACGCACTGTAAAAAAGCTGGTTTAAAAAGAAGCCTAATTAAAAAGAAAATCATCTTGAGGCTTGATGAGCCCGACAGAGTGAAAGGATTCACCGTCTCTGACTGTTGTCTCAAAGGTTTATACGGGATGATGTCATTTCATGTTGGCTGCTTCAACTCTTTTTTTACAGAGGATTAGCCGTTCACACACATTTCTGTCTGCTGTTTGTATATGCTTCTGAGCAAAATGTTACTGGTTTTAGCATCTAATTCTGTAATTATCATAATTCTCCCGGCCTCACAGTAGCTCTTTACACAGCTTTGTTCCAGATTGTTGTATAATGTAGTGGCTTAGCAGTCCTATCCTGTTAGAGAAAAGTCACTCATTTGTAATTTTCTGTGGGAAACATTATGTTCCCCGTGTAATCTCGGCTGAAATGGTCTAGTTATTTATGTTGCCTGCCAAATTGGGAGGCAGAGTGTTTGTTCATAATACCTGTTGATAAAACCATAAAGCCTAAGATAATCCCGCTGCATAAATGCTGTTTTCATGGATAATTACTTACTTCATTAACTAATTAATTAGCTAGTCTGAAAATGTGGAGAAGTACTTAAAATAAATGTCACTTTTAGGTGTTAATCCTTACCAAACTGAAGCGCCTGCATCTTGAAATGATCAGAAAATGAGCTAAATTCACTTCATCGGTTGTCAGAACTAAAGCTCATTAATTTTCTGCAGCTCTACTAATCGATTTATGTGCAAACCGTGTTACATTACATGCTACGAAGGGGCTACGAGTGACATCCTAGGCTGAGCCGAGTGCAGCTTTACAGTAGATGCATGTATTCATGTGCCTGTGGGCTGCGTCTGCGTATGTGTGGACGTGCGTATGTATGGCAAAGAAAGTATATGGAGATCAATGCGAGCAGCTGTTCTCTCTACACTTCAAACGCTGCTCTGTTGTTGGCGCCGCAACGCACCGACAGGCCTCGCGCAACGGGATCAAAGGCTAATGAGACAGCCATCGCACAAACGCACCCGGCAGACCCATGAATATTGATACGACTCGGGAGAGAGAGGCGAGAGGGTGTCTTCGCTCGCTCGCTCGCTCGACAGCAGATTAAAGAGGGGGAGGGGGTTGCCACTGTGCGTCGGAAGGACTTTGGGGTTGAAAAAGAGCCAGAATATGTGGTTAAGAGCCGAACAGATTCATGACAGATCCAATTTAGGCTGGTAAAAGGTGTTTAAAATGTCAGTTTAACTCTATCTGTATTGTATATTAGAGCTGCTCTCAGCGCCGCCTCTATTAAGCTGCTTACATCTGTATTACAGCACAATATCGCAAGATGTCCAAACCAGTCCCATCTTTCCACCAGTTCAATGGTTGGTTACAAAAGAAGTGTCAAAGACTGATCCGACACCCCGTTTCTGCTAACCCCTACAGCCTCGAACGCATACCACCGAGTTGTTCTGTCTCAGAAGCCATGTCCCTTACAAAATACTGCATTATCTCTCACTGCAGGGTTGTTGTTTAGTCTAGCAGTGCAGTTAACCTCCTGAGTGCTCTCACTTTGTCTCTCAGTGAGCTAAAGCGACGTGACGTGTTAAAATTAGCTCCATCTCTTGTCTTATATGTCTTAACATCCACAAGCATCCCCTCCCTCGGGCGAAAAACAACCAAAAAAAGAATACCTACCAGCTAAAGGTGACATTTAGGATTTCACCGTCCACTGAGCTGGTGGGGAAGAAAGGAATGATTTTTTTTCTGGGTGGTATGTCATCGCAGCCTTTCTTGCTGTCAGCAGGCAAGGAAAGAAACACTGGAAGGAGGACAAGCAGCGAAGCAGGCAGGCAGGCAGGGCGAGGGAGACTGATGTTGCAGGAGAGCCGTCTGAGGCTTGTGGGCGACATTGCTTCCATGTCGACTCGAGGTCGTAAATCAAGCCTCCCCTCCGGGGCCTATCTTCCATTCTCAGACCTTCACAACAGCTTGTTCTCCAGCCTGTGACGAGAAGGGCTGTTGTCACAGCAGCCATCGATCGTGTGGGATGAGTTTGTCGGACCAGGGGATTTCACCCATCTGAGCGTGGTCACTGAAGTGTCCCGTCTTGTCTCTGTGTCGGTCTGTGGGCTATACCTTCTGTCGAATGCCAAACCACTGCAACTGTCGGCTGCGCCTTACATAGCTTCAGTGTAAAAAAATGATTCACCGGCTAAAACGGAAGAGTTTGTTCTGTTTAGATCGTAAAATCTCAACATTTAATAGACAAAATCCTTTAAAGTTAATGACATGGGCAATAGACTAGCAACACAGTCTATGCTTTGCTTCCATTTAGTGTAAGCTGGGCCTGCTGCCAGGCCAAATGGACATAAACTGCTGCACAATATGTTGAACATTTAATGGACATTTTAAGGAAACTTGAGATTGAACTAGTCTCACAGAAATATCACACACTTCTAACATTGTGTGATGCGTTCAGATCATATGACAGCACAGAGACTGCTTCTGCACTTCATTACATCTTGCTGCAGGTGGTGCTGACGATACCGCAGCTTCCATGGAAATGTGTTGGATTTAATCAAGAGCTATTGTCATTTTCTTGGGATGTCTGGCAGCTCACACCACATTTTTTTCTAGATACTAATCAAACGCTCTTGTTGCTCAAACCCGATGATGATTGTGTGTTTTGCAAACGAGGCAGGTTTTGTTAGCTGGTAGGACATCAAATTCCATTTCTGCCTTTTAACACTTTAGTTATGACAGCTTTGTAAAATGTGTAATTCTGTTGTATCACAGTGGAATATAACACAAGTGTTGATTCTCATGAAATAGCTATGAACTGACCTCAGTCATGCTGGCACGCAAGTTCAGCGTAGTTTCAGCAACAGCTAGTTGGCACCTCTACCTCAGTGCCAAAGAAGCTGAAAAGCTAAAATATTAAGAAACCGACGCAAAATAACTCAGACTTTTGCTTTTATAGTATTTTTTATAAATGATTAGTTGTTGGATGGAAGTCATTGCAGACTAACGGTGTATATGCAGGGCGTGCCTTTTCCAGCCACGACCAGAATTACTTAAACGTTATTAAATGTATCAGGTCAATTATACATAAATAAGCACAGAGATAAACAACGGTCCACTAAGTTGATCGATTATTCAACTCTAATCATTTTTAATAAGTTAAGGTATGTAACAGATTCCCTGAAAATACTAAAGTTTCCTATAAGTGATAGATTTAAAACATGCACATGCTGAATATTAGAAGGCAGTTACATGATTGTATTTACATTGTTGTATACCCAACAATAATGGTTTATATGAGTATCATCTCTTACATGTTTGAATATTTACATAACAGGCATGTAGTAGGGTCTATGAAAATACTGTAGTATTTAAAGTTTAGTGTTACTGCAGGTTAAACTAATGACATTTTGCTAATTATCTAACAGCATTTAAGTGCAAATTGATTTGTAGTCACATCGCATGCATTATCAAAGGTGTTTCTGTGTCCGCTGGGGGTTTTATTACCATTTCTGTTTATCATCTGGAAACATCTGCCTTTAGATCTTCTGTATTTACTTTGCAACCCTACTCTTTGGTTTTATCTTCCTGTCTTTGCATTTTTCTCTCCTTGGCAGCCATGATGAAAGAGCCGTTGTTCTGTCATGTCTTCGAATTGAACTCGGATCAATTTGAAAGTTCTGATTGTATTTTTGTCTGTATCTTCCTGATAATTTTGTTTTCAATGCTTTTTCAGCCATTTTATGACACTTTCCTTTTTTCATTTTCAGGGGTTTCGTGTTATTTTCTGTTGGGGTTTTATTTTTTATTTTGCTCTTTCTTTAAGAAGGTTTTGAGTCTTTATTGTTGTTTTGAGTCTTTGTAGCAGCTTTACTTTCTAGCAGCAAATGGTTAACAGTCTTCTGGGTCTCTACCCAGTTTATCCTGTTCAGTAATCTCTAAGGAGTGCCTGGTCTGGCTTCAAACTCATTGCATGCTGCTATTTTTTTCAGGACACCAATGCACAGGGTGTCACAAACTACACTGGCCCCTTCCAAAGCTTAATCAAGTAGTTCTGTTATCAGCAACACAAAGCAATCCACAGAGTTCACCTTGTGTCCCCAGGATTGAAGTCTCCATTTCTTGTTTGTTGCACAGCTTACAGGTAGCCATGAATCTGAACAGGTGAACAAGCACAAGGTGTGTTAGTAGCTTTTGTTCCAGCTAGGCCCAATTTTAATATCTAAACCTTAATACTGGCAACCTTGGACTGAAAATGTTTAAAATTGAACTAAACTTCACAGCTTATTAAAATTTGGTAACAACATAGGTAACAGCTATAAATTAGCGGTGCAAATTAACCTCACTCACAGCTTGCTTGTCGGAGCGTGCAAATAGTAATTTAAATTATTCACCCAGTGTGTTATTTTATGCCAGATCTCTTAACGGATCCAGTGTTTGCTGTGCTGCCGTGTTAAACCGTCTCAGATGCTGCTCAGATACCACAGGATTCGTTTACACAGTCTGCTCAAGCAGAGCGTGTCAAAGTAAACCTGAAGGAAAAAGGTGGAACATTTTCACAGTTTCACTGCAGATACATGTTCGTAAAGCCCATTTTTAAAAAAGCTCACAGTTCAAAGGAAAAAATCATACAAAACACATTTACAGTATGTAGCGATGCAATCCTCCTTTGATGTTGCAACACATATAAAAGTTACATTAATGTGCCATCACGCCCTTTTTTTCCTCCTGTCAGCTTCATACATGCTTAGACTCGTATGTTTAATGAGCACAGAGGTGAAGAAATGCATTTAAACCAAATCACATGTAAATTTGATTTCTGGCTAGCACTTGTAAAACCCCCAAAAATAATGCAGTAATGGATTTCCAATGGATTTCTCACCAAGCTCGGGCTACTTTAAAACCAAGAGGCTCAATTATAAACTCTCTAAAAGCCAATTAGCTGACAGTTGCATGGAAATCAGGAACAGTATTTGATCTCCTGATGTCATCTTGAATTCAAGAAGGAATAAATTAAACAAATTTGACAGTTCCAAAATTAAAGACCGCCATCCCTCTGACACTTCTGTCAGGTGAATATTTAACAAGCCGAGATTCACAATTAAACGGTTTTATTATGTGTGTATTTGACACACGAAGTACGACGCCCCATCTCAGAAGACACAACAGATGTTTTGAATGTTTATCTGACAGTTTAGAAAGAAGCTCCCCAAAATCACAACTTACACAACAGCATGAAAAACTATTTTAAAACAATACAGTGTTTTATTCTTAATCTTCGGTCCCAGTGTGGCATGTAAATAAAGATGTACTGATAGTGATAGCTGTGATATTATGCCACCATGGTGTCACCAGGGCCTCCACATTCTTTGTCCTCAGGCAGTTTCAAAGCATTTCTTCATCTTGTTTCTGCACCCCAAAACCCACAAGAGCACACCCACTCAACCTCCCAGCCTGCTGAGAGCACTTGAAAGCAATTTTCTTTTAATCAAGTTCACTATAAAGGCCCCTCTGATGCCAGCCTCAGCAACACTTCCATTTGTTTTTTTCAGCTCCATCTCTCTGCATTATATTGATTTCTTTATGAGCGGTATGAAATACTGTTTACTGACAGAGTGTGAATTTGCTGTTTATTGCGCCTTCATGATCGACACATACTTCAGCGGAGGCCTCAGTTATATAATAAATACATACAGGGATCCACGCAGAATGTTTTTTCATCATTAGAAACACTTATGTTGCCCATAAAAAGTCCATGAAGGCTTCCTTCAGACCAAAAAGATGTCTGAAGTTTTCTTAATTTGCCCGTCAATCTGTCAAAATCTCAAATAAATTTCATCAGCTGTCATATTGTAAAGAAAAACAACAAGTTCTGTTACGACATTGTTGCATGAAAAATGACTGAACTGATTGTTAATTTAGCTCGGCTTGCTTGACCAATCAATTTATCTTTGCAGCTGTTCTTATTTTACTGTTGTAAGTGGTGGAAATGTAGCCAGCTCAACTGTGGGATAAATCCCAGATCAATATTAAAATCAAGTACTTCTGAAATAGTCATTTAAATGAAACCACCAGAGGTTTTCAGCCGTAATGACTCTTTGGTGAAGTTATAACTGTTCAGACGCTTAAAAAAGTGGCCATATGTGACATTTACTCAGCAGCTATAATTGAAATAATTATTGGATATTACATGAATATTTCCTGCAAACCAAAAGTAAAAGTACTTCTAGCTCAAAGTAGTTTCTGTAAGTATGAGCTCAGCGAATGCACCTTCAGTGCTGCCATCTTCTCCGCATGTCCTTGGGGGAAACGAGGAAACAAGCTTCTGCTTTATCATATTAGCAAGGAACATATTTTATAACCACTTAATAGTCACCAACCTTGAGTTGTGAAGAGCATAATATAAGTGTTGCTCTGCTGCACTGTTAATTCAGGCGAGTGTTTGTACTTGTTTGAAATGTTAAGAAAGCAGACGTGTCCCACTCAGCGAGAGAATCGTTGCCCTAACAACGATAACAATGTGCAAACAGCTCGCTTTAAAATAAGTTCTTCATGCAGCTGCTTCAGGACAGTGATTAAAGAGATCTTCTATGCAACAGGCCAGGACATTAAACCTTTATTTAAACCCTCATCACTCAAATTACATCATTGTCTTGACATTGAAGTGTAAGCTGCAGTTTTTTGTTCAACTAACAGAGAAAAGTTCACATTTGATTAATTTTCTTTGGTGTCGACCACTGAAGAGGCTGCATAGAATATATTTTCTTTCAATATGCAGATTTGATCTTGTGCTGTGTTTTTAAATCAAACTATTATCCATAATAAGTTTGAAGCACTTTTGGAGGAATACACCAAAACTGCTAGTGTCACCATTACGACTCCCAGTATGGCCTCTGGGTAAATGCATTGAGGACATTAATGCCTGGACATGCCTAAACCTAAACTCCATTCAGTCGAACAAAGAAAACAGACGGAGGTGTTTGATTTTGGAGCCAAAGAGAAACGGATAAAGGTCACCACTGAGCTCCATCCGGTAGATCCAAAAACCACCAACCAGGCCAGATATCTGGGTTTTTAAAACATGAAGGGAATCATAAAGTCTGCCTACTATCACTTTTAGAATATATAAAGGTTAAAAGATCTGACGTCCCAGCAGGACCTGGAAAAACTGGTCTATGCTTTCATCGGCTTGATTGTAACATTATCTTTCTGAATGGTTTAGGACCAAAGTACATCAGTCATTTTTTGACCCAGCATGAACCTACCAGACCCTTCAGGTCTTCTGGATCTGGTCTCTTATCAGGTCCCAGAGTCAGAACCAGACATGGAGAAGCTGCATTCAGCTTCTATGCTCCACATGTCTGGAACAAACTCCTAGAAAGTCTCAGATCAGCCAAATATATAAATCAAGGTTAAAGATGCACCTGTTCTGCTGCATTTATATAGTTTTTATTTAAAAGTCCAAATCTGCACCGTTTCTATTAAGCTGGAATTTTTAAACATGCTCATTGTTTTCAATCTAATGTCCAGTCTCTCTCCATTCCTTGTTTTTCATTTTTAAATACCTCTGCACCCCGCTGTAATG
>JBBDHI010000025.1:13647311-13657720 GCA_037177115.1 Craterocephalus stercusmuscarum
CAGACCAAAGGATTGCAGTTTTACTTTATATAAACCATAAATGAATGATTTACATGTGAAAAGGAAGGATTTAAAAGAATGATATGATACCTTTAATGTTTCATGCAAAGTACTTGTACATGAATTGTGCTTTACAGACAAACTTGCCTTGCCTTGTCGAGCAAAAACCAACAGTTGCCAGAAGATAAAAACCGCAGCCTCCAAGGCCAAACAATGACATATCACATATCTGAGATAAGTCTGAAACCAAACTGAAGATCCTGGTCACCATTCCTACTCCCAGTTGCGGAAAAGCCCACGTTTACCTCTAGTTTAATATATTTCACCAAGGATCACATTACAATACTGAGTATCTACAGTAAATGCCTGGTTGTGCCACGTGAATCCTCTAGCTTGTTGTGTTTGGATAGTAAATATCTCATGCAGATAAAGGCTTAGTGTTTAATGTTTCAACGAAATTCTTCAAAATCTTTGGCTGAATTTCATGAAATTGAATTAACATGTTGAGCATGGACACAGGAGAGCACACTTATTGGAGCGATTGAGCATAAAAAACAGTAACTGAACATTTTCCATCATGCAACACAAATATTTCTTTAGTGAATATAATTTCCCCCTCTAATAAAATAAGCACTTCATGTGAAAAAGTTTGACGAGACTGAGTTGGGATTCTCGATGACCCTGAGTTTTCTTGTAATTTTGTGCTTCTTGCAGGTCAAGAGAACATGATGTACTAAGAGTGATAGCTGCAGCTGAAACTAAAAAGACTGGCTGTCCCGAACTCTCAGGTGAGTCTCCTCTCTGCTAATAACAAAGATCCTCACAGCAATGGAGGCTAGCCAAAAAATTAGACATTGTAATGTGTCAGCCTGATATGTCAGGATGACATTGCATAGTTTTAGCACCTTCCATATTTCATGCAACGCACTGGAACAAAAACATGGATGAAAAAAATCAATATTGATGATACATTTATGAGTTAGTAACGTGGCTAAAGTATATCAAGAAGAATCTCACAGATCAATACTCCAAAAAACTGTTCCATTCAGCCAGGAGATAGCTGTACTCTTCTTTCTATGAATTTTAAAGCAGCCATGAAAAGAAGCTGCACATTTCACTTACACTTTAAGGTCCCTTGCTGCAGAATCCACTCCCTAGAGATAAACCTTTTGTGCCCATACAGTACTGGAGTCATTTAGTCAGACTAGTTCACAGAGAGCTTCGGCAAAGCACAAGCAGAGTAGACTTCAGTCTCCAGAGACACAAAGGCTGCAGGAACAATGCCTATTTCCTGAAATATATATCACTCTCATCTATTACACAATGCTGTGGAATACATAAAACATAATGAGCCTTGTTGCCCATACCGACCCGTTCAAACTGCAAAAAATAAACGGATAGAAATGAAAAGTTGCCTGATCAAATCTGCAGAAACGTATTACAGTAAATTAAACTGCTCGATGAAATGAGAAAGGAAAGCTGCGGAGGCAATTGTCAAGCAATATATAAACTATTAATCAAGAAGAAACAATGTAAGCAGAATTATTGTTCCATAGATCAAGTATGAATATTGCAGCCTACACAGCCGGCTGCCTAATGTGTGTTAATGAAACTCCTCCCTCCAAAAAGTCTGCGCCACTTTAAACTTTAAAGGCACTTTAACCGGTAAAATGAAAAAGCCCTGAAATATCTTTATGTGGGTAATTAAAGTGCACCGACTGTGCCTCAGAACATTGCAAATAAGAGGAAAAAAGAGTAAAAGCTCATTCATTAGTAGCTGCTTTTCTTTTTTTGCAGCTCCTCTCTAAAATTTCACTTTTCCATTTCAACTCAGTCTAGTTTATTTTCAGGGGAAAACTGCATCCCTGCAAAAAAAGATAAAGAGAATCTGTGCTCGGCGATATCGACGAGGATACGCTGAGCTGCTGTAATGCAGAGTGCAGCATCCAGCCTGTGTTAATGAGGTGACCCCTGTCTGCACGCTGCTGTTTAACTCACAGAAATCTGCACAGATACAACGTGGCATGCAGAGATGTTAGCACAGACAGGTTGAGTAGATGTCCAGCTGTTATGCAGGAGAGGTGGATGTGAGTGGAGTGAAATGTTACAGGCTTAAATCCTGCAGTTTGTCACAGTTTTAATGAAGGCACGCTCGCTCGGCTCAGGTTGCATCGTTTCAGCGCTGACCCTTGCAGGCTGAGCTCCGCTGACACCCTCCAGTCCGTGTTAATGAGATGACTCCACTCTGTCTACGGGTCACGGTGATATTTACAGAAAGCGTCGTAGCGGCAGAGATCCACGCCTCCCTGTGGCGCAGCCTCGCCTCATTTGCATTGCTTTCAGACTTCCCTTTCCCGCTCTCCCCGTTTCATCGCCCTCGCCGAGCTCCGCCGTGATCGACAGGCTCCTTCACACTTCTCTCAGTTTGTGTCGCACATGTTAATTAAAGCCTCTAATTAGCTTTCTCCACTAAAAGGCCGCATTAAATCAGAGCTGGAATGGGAAATGATTCCTGGCATTAGCATAATTGTGTTTTTGAAGTGTAAAGATTTAGGCATTAGGGATTTTTTGTTTCAGTGATTTGTTGTGTTTGTGGCTCGATGCCCAAGGGGGCTACTGGAGGTTGGCTGGCGAGGTTGCGGGGCCGGGAACCCTACAGGGGCACCACGCACTAATGAGCCAGCAACTCTCTGATGGAGCAGATGCAGGAAAAACAAACCTGTGGCAGCATGAGATGGTCTGGAGAGTACATCAAGGAGAGAAAGGACATTTGTGGTGTGTGTATGTGCAATTGAGACAAAAAAATAGGCACAAACTTTCCCCGTTTACCTGTAAAATGATTGGTTCCAGCATCAGGCAGCAGTTTCTTGCAAGAGTGATGCTACTGTAGAGCTTGAACCAAAGTCATTGAACAGGGCCAAGTCCCGCCACATAAGAGCCATCATGAGAGCGTTCCAGGTTGTCATTTCTGTTTAACAAGAACAAGTGTCTCTTTTTAAAAGGTCCACTTGTTGATAGTTGTCTTTTAGTTTGTCCTTTGCTTGGGGAAGCAGCCACCTACAAACTGGAAATGTCAGGTTTTAGTGGGGATTTTTATCCATTCAGTAAGCTCCGGCCTGCTAGATTGCTAGGTTCTTTGGTGGAAAGGTTATAAATATTTATAAAGAATGTGTTTACATCCACAGGGGTGTTCTTGTTTGATATGCCAACTAGTTTTACATCGAGTCATCTGGTCAGTCCTGCATGGGCAGCCACTTTTAATAAATACTTATCAGTGGACTGGATAACAGAAAATAGAAAAATACAGTAGAAGCCACCACTGATGGCTGTTATTACACCGAAAACCCACCTGTAGCTGCAAATAGAGACTGATTAGTCCAAACTTACTTTCTTTCTTTTTCAACAATAAATAGCTTAAGGCCAGGCTAAATGGATTTTCTTGTAATGACAGTCTTGCCAGGGTTGTAAGAATTTAACTGTGTCACAAGGTAAAACTGTACCGTGTTCTCACCAGCTAACATTTTCTCCAGGGCTTCAGCGTTGCCCGGGGATTTGTAAGTGGTTTAAAGTCTTAAACTTAAATCAAATCACAGAATTTTAAGGCTGTGCAGTCAGACCGTGTACCTGCACTGACACAGCGCTGTCATAAGGGATGTATAGAAATATCCTGTTAAATCTTATCTATTAAATACCCCTTAAATATATAGTGACTAGAAGATCTAAAAAGCGTTTCCACACACGCTTTCATTCTCCTTTACATCCAAAAAAATTAAACAGCATCTGTCATTTTCCAACCATTCTTTGTTATCCCTGCCGTTTTTGATATTCTCATTCTCAACAGTGCACCTGCATCAATACGAAAATAGTTGGCTGAATATCAGTGTTTTTTCCCATAACATTTGGCAGCTGTTTTGTTTTTAACAGCTTGCAGCAAACAGTTTTGGAGTGTTAAAACTTATTTCAGAGCTGAACATACAGTAGCAGAGCCGGAGCCAGAGCAGATGAATGCCCACATCTGCTCGGGCAGAGTACTTCAGCCTTGACACGAATGGCCATTATATCATTGTCTGCTAAAGACATTAAGGACCTTTAATTCACTATAAAGTGGAGAATCCCGCCCGATCCATTTTAAACGAGCAGCAGAGTCCAAACCTGACTGGTGCTGTACGAACAATGCTCCTGCAGCATCGTTTGAGTTATTCTGATGGAATCAATTCTGAAATTTCTTTTCTCTAAAAGGTAAAGCATGCAAAATCATTTTCACTGGTTTTTAGCTGTCAGCTGGCTCTCACTGTGTGGCTTTTCAAATATATGAGATCATAATTCACCTTCTCAGTGTTCAAGTTTTGGGATTACTGTACTTTTCTGAGCCCAAATGTTAACCATACTACTCATCTGCGTACTTGAACAGTGAACTATGAACACATATACAACCTGTATGCCCATCGGCTGCACTCAGACAGTCCAGTCTAGTTAGAGCGGATTTCAAAATCCTCTTACTTATTAGTGTTGGTGAATACACAGAGACTGCTTTGCCCCAGGTCATGTCTTATATTGCATTGTGTTATATCTGGATTTACTAGTGATTACTGCTCTGCACACCCTCACCTATCAAACCTTACTGGAGCTGTCACCATACCATGAACCATGCTTGGGGGGTAGACGTGATGCACTTTTCAGGACTTTCCTTTGGGCAAATTGGCTCTCTGCTGCTGTGGTGAAATTATTCACGATGAACTTGCTTACCTAAAGGCATAATGGTGGGAAAGTGACAGTTCGGGGGTTGTGTGATAGCTGAGTGTTGTCATATGAATGATTATCGAGCCAGCCAGATATACATTCCACAATGGAGACGATTCTCACTCCAGCCTTGAATGTGCTCTAGGCATGGAAACCCATTAAAATGCATTGCAGGAAATAGGCGGGGGGAAAAAAGTTGAAGAAATGATGTGAGGAGGAGGGGGCTGCAAACAGAATCACCACCACCGCTTCTTTAATGAAGGCCCCGTTAATGTCATTATTTCTAATTAAGTGATCTTTGTGTTAGTTGTCTAATTATTTTTGTTCCTTTTAAACGCAGCGGTTGATTACATGAAGATGTACCGCCCGGTTCCTGCAGTGACTGATGCAATAGTTTGGATTTTTTTTTTTCCCAATTGGATATAAAATGTCCAATTTTTAATTTGGTTTTATATATACTAGAGGGAGATTTGTAAAGATTCAAAAATGCAAAACATAGAGAAAGCAGGGGAAGGAAAGGAGAGAAACTAATGGAGATGACTATGGAAATCTACAGTAACATTCATTATGTCTGTTACTCTATGACTGTGATCGCAGCCATGCAGCAGGGAAACTACGGGCAGAGCCAGAGGCTTGATTTACACAACAAAAAGGCATTTCACCCTGGGTGACCTAACGGCACTTTATCGTTGTTCCTCCAAGTTTTGCCAAGTTTATGTTGCTTCAGCTGCCAAAAGGAAAAAATCCCTTTGTGAAACGTGTGAATGTTGGCTTCCCTCTGTATTTGCCGTATCTGTGCTGATTGTAGATCTAAACCGTACCTGCAGGAAGAAAGTTAAACTCTACGAATGCTGAAAGATTACTAATGCTGTCCTCACACATTATTCACAGGAGGCTCGCATTATTCTGTATGGAGAGAAAATGACATGTTCAATTAATGAGACATGATATGAATCCACAGGGATGTGCACAGTACAGGTTTCAGGTAAGACGAAAGCTAACCAAAGGTAAATAGGAAGCTATAGTCCAGCGTATTCTTCTACGAAGTTCTATTAAGTTAAGAAAAGAATGATTTTACTCTCTTACAAAATTCGCTGCATGTTTTTCTAAGCAAACTAGGGTGATGAGTCCATTTTTACCACATCAATTCTTTAAGATTGTTCAGTACTTTGGATAAAGTTTGCCTGCAGTTGTCGAAGCTTTTTATCTGCTGCAGACCTGACTGGCACAGCCATGGTTTTCCATGCAGATACCATACATGCAGGTACTCACTTTTCCTATAGAAAGGCGCACTTATCAGCAGTAATATCACATAGGAAACCCACTTAGCCAAATATGAGGCCCACAAGGAAACAGGTTTCATGTATTATGACCGTTTGTGGCAAAAAAAAATAACGTCCAGTCTAACAACACATGGACCACATGTGGCCCACAGAAGATTTGCCATATTCCTGCAGGCTGGCGACTGACATCTGGTCCACTTCTGGCCCACACAGTACCTGCCAGAGCTGCAGCTGAGCCGTAAGTTGTATTTGTCTTCCACGCTTGGAGAATCTGATTCTTAAGCACCCTGTTATGCTTTTATCTTTGTTCTAACTTTTCTTTCTTTGAATGCACATGCTGGCACGCGATTGCTTTGTTTTAAGCACTTTGAGTGGAAAGTTTGATTTGATTGCGCCCGAATTAACCAACCCAAACATGAACTTGAACTGACAAATTGCAAACAAGAACAAAGATGAGATTGATTAATTTCTTAATTATCTGCAAGAAAGCTGGCAGCTCTCATCAGCCCCACGTTTTTATTGTTTGTCAGAAACTAGGATTGGTGCCGGAAGCAGTCAAACGCTGTCCTTTTTATGTAGCTGCAAGTAGCGATGTCACGATTATTTATTTTCACGATTAAACGCGGTAGTAGAAGCTACAATTAATAATCGTAAAGCTTTCTAAATATCGTCATTTAATAATGTAAATATAGTTTGATTGTCATCACTGAAATCCTAAAGGTCAAATTTATTTTTATTTCTTTATTTTTATCTTTTCTTGACATCAACACACAAATAAATCTTAACAGAAAAGGAGTTTTCATGTTATTTTATACATTTCCAGTGTTAAAACATAATAATTGTAAAATTAAAATTATTTCTCAAACAGTAATAATACCTAGAAAATCTATAATCGTGGCATCCAGACTCCAGATTTGGTGTATACGTGGCAAATGTAAAGGATTTAAATGGCTTGACTGGTGTATCCATCTGTCTAAAAAAGGTCTATTTTATGTGTAAAAACTGTGTAATGGTGCAAACAGGCAGGCAACATGAATCATATTTGTTTAAGAAACTACATTTAAAAGAAGAAATGACTCCATGCTGATTACTGTCATCCACAAAACCTTCATGGAAAACATTTAATCAACAGCTAAACAGATAAACGCTAATTTCTTTAGTGCTGTACAGACACTAAGCAGCATTTCATCCCTCAAAGGGAACTCACAGGACATCAAAATAACATTAACCTGTGTTGTTTTAGTTGTTGCTGAATGCTCTAAAGCCTTTCACATTCTGCTCCACCTCTCTGACAGATGGCCTGTTGTTAAAGCGCGAGTGCTCCATGCTCACAGGTCGGCGTCTCAACATTACATCGTTAGATTTTAAATGAACCATGATGTGCTTACAGGTGTGCATTTAATAGCCGTTTTACGGCAGCATCAGAAGTGACTCGGCACACCTGGACTGAGGACCAAAGCAATCTGTCTAGTTGGAGTCGAATTAATCACTTCAGGCTTGATGGACTTTAGCCGACGACGTATTTTGTAAATAACTGAGTAAAAATGTTTTATTTTGCTTTGCCAATCAGATTATCTGGATCAAAACAAGCTGAAAACAAAATGAGAAGAACAAGAATAAACCGAGACCCTCATTAAAAATTCCCAGTCCTTCCTTCACGCTGGGCAGAGCTCCAAATATCACGATAGAAATGTGGCACGTAAACGCACACACACACACTCCGACACACACTCACCAGCCCTGATAGAGTGTAAGTGTCTGTGTTGGCGGTCAAGGTCAGCTGATAATGGGAGAGATTGAAGACAGGATGAGGCGGCGAGGGGGGGGGGTCGGCAGCAGTCTCAGGTAATGAGATTTACGACCCTGAGCTCTCACTGCGCCCCCCCCACACACACACACACACCCCGCGCCCCTCAGCTAACATGATTTATAGATCTAATAGACGTCACCGCTCCGCCTAAGATAGAGGCCTCATATTATCACTGAAGGAAAGTCATTCGTTCAGTGGGGCGAGAATACCGAGACGGCTCGACCAAGACGTGGTTCTGATGCCAGGGTAACATCAGTGTGGACGGTAGCTCGCATTAAAGACGCTGCTCCAACCACTTTATATTAAGGTTATGTGTATTTGTGTAGAAAAAGGCTATGAGTAGCCATGAATCCAGATTTTTTTTTTTTTTAAAGATTTTTTTTGGCTCTAGAGGCCTTTATTAACAGTAGTGACAGGAAAGGGGAGGTGAGAGAATGGGGGAGCGACATTCGGCAAAGGCACCAGGAACGGGACTCGAGCCCTGGGCGGCCGCAGGCACGGTGGCCTAGGTGCATGGGGTGGCTGCTCTACCCACTACGCCATCCACCGCCCCTTGAATCCAGATTTAACCCTTTAAAGTAAAAACCAAGAACAAATGGAGAAAGAAGTCTTTATTTGGCCCTTGGACAAAATGTGGGGAAAAAATTAACAACAATTAACAATTAACAAGTTTCTCTCTGTATATTCACCGTTTTATTACTGTATGATATGTAAAAATGATTTTCTTCTGCTCCCTGGTGTCCATCAGGGAGCAGAAGACAAATAAATTGACTGCAACACTGTTTTTACCGAATAGTGATGCAAGATGTCTCAGAAACGGCATGTATCAAGTACGATACATTTGGCTTAATAGGGTTAAGGAGGTTTGGCTTTTTTACCTTATAAATAAATGAATCAATAAGAGATAAAACTAAACCGTAGTTTAATCATGAACGAAACATAAACGCCATTATTCTGGTGTTTTTTTTCTCGTCATTCAAACATCAAAGCTTCACAAAGATTAGCAGGCATGGAGCATCAAGAAGGTAATTAGCCTAGGCAACCGTTTAACATATCATTACACTTACAGTTACAGAAACCTTCCTCCACTTGGGTTTTTCTCACATTATTTACACCAGCATCAAATGTGTTGTTCACAAAAACTGGCAAAATAAATTAACAGTAAACGTCTTTTTTTAATTTCACCACAAAGACTGGCGAGCTAGTCGTGTAATCCTACAGTCAGAAACTGGGATGAAAAAGAAATCCCTCCTATCACTACTGTTGGCGGTCACATAATCCTCCTTATGCTTTGGTTTTAAAGTTCACACACTCAGACATCACACATCTTGTGCCCTTTACAGCTTCTCTAAAACATCCTTTCAGTGATTCTATTAAATGAGAGGTCAGCGGGCAGCTTGAGTGGGTGCGAGGTCACAACACAAAAAGATGAGCTGCAACATGATAGTGTGGATTTTTCTATCACACAAGAAGTACCAAATTCCACCCCTTGGCATTGCTGCTCCAGTTTTCAGTAGGAAGGTGGCCCTTTTCTTGATCATGAGTGTACTGTTAGCTCTCCAACTGGGACTTTGGGGGCCATTTGGATGGCTGTGCTTTTTAAAAAATAGATAAATTGGGCCAGTGGGAGGGATTGTAGTTGGGCTTTGCTGTTGTTCTCCGAGCTGTTAGACCACTTTAAAACTTCCTTTCATGTAATTATACAATGATACCCACAAACCTGAGAATATACCAATTAGCCCTGCTTATGCTGTCACTGTCTAGCTGCAGATGTTAACCACTGCATCTGCTGAAACGCTGACTCTCTGGCTTGACTCTCTGGCTTGACTTGTCAGCAAACAGTAAATAATGTTTTGCTTATTAGGTTTAATTAAAATCTGTAAGGTTTAATGAATCTTCATGATTCCATTTCACAAAAAAATCACCTTAGGGCAGATTACAAATTCAATGTATTTCCTATTAAATCCAATTATACGCAGCCAAATATGTCACCAGCTTTAAGTCCCTTAAGTTAAGGACATTTGTTTCTTTAAGTGTGTTATATGTAAAATCCTGGCTTTTATCAATAATCCTGGGGTTTGTCAATAGTTCCAGGTAGAAAAGCTCAATTTTAGTGTACGTTGTTTTCTTAGATAAGAGCCAAATTTCCTGAATGGCTGACGGATGTTTCATTCAAAAGGTTTGTGTTATATCCTGTCAGCCATAGGGATAGACCCAACCACCAACCATAGCAGAACAAAATCACCTGAATACTGATCATTTACATAAAATATGACAAGTTTTCAATTTGCAACAAGTTGTTTTTTCCATGTGCAAAACTTAAATATCTCATATTATGGCACAATAAAGATGATTATCTTTAACCCTCTCATGCATAGTGGACACCTATTTGACTGATCTTTTCCAGTAGATTCATGGGTGAGGATGGAAAATTTGTAATTTTGTCGCTTCAGAGGACGTCAGTAAGTCATGCAATACACTGTCACTTTGTGTACAATAAATATTTATATATGTACATTCATACATTGTAATAACCAAACTTTCTTTTGTGATGAACAGGAAAATAAAAATGATAC